>UXUI01007775.1:0-11818 GCA_900576705.1 Enterobius vermicularis
TTTTTTTTTTTTTTTTTTTTTTGCTGAGAAACTGAATATTTTTTTTTTGAAATAAATGCAGTATTTTTTCAGTTTCTTATTGATTCACTTAATGTAAACTTTGCCAATGTTGGCAGTATAAAAGTTATATCAAAAAAAAAAAAAAAAAAAATTGTGTGACAGAATCGATTCTTTTTTACTCATCTGTTACTCATGCATTTATATCAAAGAAATAAAAAACGATAAAAATGTTTATAAAAAGAAGTTTTATAGCCTCATCAATTCTATTTACTTTTTCTCAGCTATAAGAAAAAAAAAAAAAAAACGAAAGAAGTGATGCCAAAAAAATCTGTATTCTATCTGAAACAGCAGTAATTTATAGAAGACGAAAAACGAAAGAATTATTTTGTTTTTTTTTCTCGACATCATTACAGTGCTATCTGTTGAAAAGAGCCAAAAAATATTCTCATAACTTTTCGTCTGCAAAAAAAAGTTTAAATTTTACTTTATTAACTCAAAAAAACAGTTTATAAGATAACTATATGTAATTGTAAAAGAACAGAAAAGTAAGTAAACAGCTTATTCAAAGAAGCGCTCAGAAGTTTGTCTATAAACAACAAGAAACCTTGGTCTTAAATTTTAATTGATCATACTTGAATTGACAGATATTACTCTAGTCAATGTTTTATTAAAAAAGCAAATAAAACGTACATTTTTGATTGTAAATTGATGTCTAAATCTTAGAAAAAATAATCTAAAATTTTCTTCTATATTATTTTATTTTTGCTTCTAAAAATAATTTTTGTTTAGGTATGTTTCGCTCTTTCTAGTCTCAAATTTATAGACCGTATGAAAGGATATGTGTGAATATTTAAAACCAATATGTTGCTGCCAATTTTGCACTGGTAAAGTGCTTTGCTTTGTCTGCTCTTTAATCAAACATTTAATCTTTTGAAACTTGCTAACGGACGTTCAGTTTATTTAACCTATTGAATATTCTGGCATCCTGTTTTTGCTGTAGAAGCATTTAGAAAACAATAAAAATCACACAAGAAACGGTTTCCTATTTCAGAAGTAAGCTATAAAGGGTGTGACACCTTTCATTGTTTACGAAAAAAGTTTTTAAGATATAGAGCCATTGGTTATTCAGAACTCTGATGTTTTAAAATCAGAAGGTAGTTATAGAACTGACGGAAAATATAAATAAAAACTGTTGAAAGACTTTCCCACTAGCAGCTCGTAGTCTCCCATAAAGATAAACTAAACTAAGCTTAGAAATTTGAAGAAGAATATAAAAAAGGTCAGTTTTTCAAGTTGCTTCAGATAGGCACAAAAACGGGAGATTATTCAAGATTAAATGCATGCTCTCGCCCTTGTTCATTTGTTCGATTACAGAACTAACTGATAAAGTTGGAATAATAAAAAAGGAAAAAAAGTATTTTTGTTGTTTCCTAAACGTTTATTATTCAGTGGAATAAATAAGATTTGCAAAACCATCTTCAAACCAATAGATTATTGCTGAATTACCTTTCAGTTTTTTAAAACGAATATGAAAAAACACATCTATGAAAACCAAGTTTACACGCAGTCACCGCGTGAGACGAAACATTTTTGGAGAAAAAGCCAAGTTTTATATGACAAAGTGCAGAATTTGCAAACAGGTCGTCTTTATGCAGCTTTTTTTTAGTCAAACCTCTTGTGGAAAGAACGTGAATAAAACGAAAAATCACTTAATGACAGTTGCTTCTAAACTCTAAATCTGAAGTAAGTTACTCTAAGCATACTGCTTAACAGCAGTAGAAGAAATTTTATTGGTACTTGTTTGCTCCAACTAACTAGTTTAGCTAACAGCTGCGCCTTACTTCTACAACACTTTTGAAGTATTAGCAAATTTATTGACCAACTTTTGACAGGTGTTGAATAAAGAGAAGAATTAGAGACAAATGATTCAATTAAAGAGAATTTTACAGAGAAGATAAAATTAATATACCTGAAGTATTAAGAAGTGTGATGAAAGTCGGTAATAAACCAGTAACAAATATTACAGCAACACTAACATTAAATGACAAGACTAATTAAAACAAGATGGTTCTATTCAAATTCTACGTTAAGAAGAGAGCAATGAGTACAGGTTGGTAGTTAAAGGTTATAATATGGTTACAAGCAGTTATAATAAAGAGAAGATTAAGCCGCAGCCGGTCCATTCAGCTCTTTCTTCCGAAAACCAGTGCCCTGTTTTTTATCCTCCTCTTTGTATCAACCCTTACTTCTGCTGGCGAGCTGGAGATGATGCCAGCCCGGCAATCCTTCACCTGTTTATGCTAATTGAAAGTTCTGTACACAGCATCCGCGTTGATTACCTGACATAGTTCCCTCGACATGGCCGATCGCGTATTGTACTTAGTGCCTTTCGCGTTCTCTGCACTTTTTCTTTGTTGCCTTGCAACAAATGCATTGAAAAAATTAAATTGCTTTTCAAATGAGATATATATACTTATTAAGAAATAAAGATCGAATTGGCGACTCTAATACTGAAGAGGAAGGTCGTCTATTTCACCTTTTTACTTATGTTCAAATTGCCTTTTAATCTACTGCAAATTCTCCAAGCTTACCCTAAACACAGTCTCATTAACACTTGTCTTGACACTTAAAAACAATGGTATGATTTTATTAGTCTTTATATACAATAGTACAAACAACTGACCTGACAATCCGTGAGTTACTCTACAGATCTATGCAATGTCAGATACAAATAAGTAACAAAAATAGCAAATAAAACAACGATAGAGGAACCTTTTTGAACAACAGTCTTTAAGTAAAACAATAAAAAGCATTGATACCTTTTATGCAAATTCTTCCTCGCGTTAGCGGGAAGATGCTTGAAACCAGCTACTAGAACAAAAACTGTACCAAAGGGTATCAACGATGAATCGCTCGACAGCGAAAGAAAGAAAACTAAAGGAAGAAAGGTCAGAAAGACGCACTGGAGGAAAAATCCCAAAGGAAGCATATGGAAGGCTCATTGTCACTGGACTTTACTCAAATAGGCCGTTGTTTACTGATTTATAATTACATATGTTTCCAGTTTTTTGTATCCCCTGAATACCATTCCATAGAAGTCGTCTGGGCCGTAAAAAAGGTTTTATAGAATTCTTTAATTTTATAAATGCCTTTGGTAGTTTCTATTGTTTTAAGTATTTGCTTTGCAACACCTACTATTGCATTGCAACATACTCCTCAAGCCAAAAGTGTTATATCTGGGGAGTTATAGATCATTTGGATTCAATAGACCCCTTCCCGCTATGCGGTTTCCGCCGAACACTTGGGATCGCCTTGACCATTTCCACTCATCTGACTTATTTCGGCATACTAATTACCTTTACAGTCATATACTAGACCCTCTTTTTCAAGCAAAATGCAGTGACTTCACCTTCCAGTTTAAATTTCTTTTCTTCCTAGTTATTTTACATATGTTATAAATTGCGTTCAAATATACAAGCAAAATATAGAAAAATATATAAATATAAACTATGCAAGTAATATACAAATAATGACAAAGTTTTTTTTTACATGACTTCCCTAACCGCTTTTTGGAATTCTTGATTTCCAACTCGTATAAAAGAACAATAAGTTAAGAATCTTTGTTGAGAAGCAAACCTTACTGATAGTGGTCAATCACCTACAATACTTAATTCTTCTTGAGCTCTGAACAATGCCACTGTTGTCCTTCGCTCGTCAAACAAAAACTGATGCTGCCTGCCATCTGAGTTTGTCCTCGCTTCTGTTCTAGTTGTGACGATTATTGTTATCTTGGCCCCTCTTCCCCAAAATTCATTTACAGCGGAAACTGAAATGTCATTATACCTGGCCAGGATGTCGGTTTTGGAAGCTTGGTAGTAACATAAAATTACAATCGAAGCCCCTTTCAATCTTCTGCGTACATATCAGCATGCCAGAGCTGCCATATCATTCTAAACCGTATTGAACCGATCCCTTGTGTCGCTTCTTTATTCCTTTTAAGTAAGTTGCAAGAATAACATGGGTATCCTATCAAATAGTGCTAAAAAATAAAGTTTCTGCCATACAGAATAGTCTTCCTTTTTTGTTCTTTTCACTAAATCCTCATCATATAGGCATATGATAGTGTCTCTACCAATTTTGAATTGCTTCTGTAGTTAATGATTAATTCATTTTTGGTTGCCTGCCCATTCAAGGTTAATTGGCGCACAACTCCTCTACGACCATATGCTATAATCTTGGTCGGCAAATTCAACTTGTATGCGGAAAGCTGAAATAATTCCGTTGACTTAACTCAGTCAGGTGCTCACTTAGAAACACTCTAAAGTATGCGCTATTGAAAAGTCAGGGTTGTCTGCTTCCTAACAAATTCTATAGCACTTACTTCTATTAAAACTGCTGAGAGTTCCAACCTTGTAATAGATATTTCTGTACAAGGATTTGGTCTTGTTTTGGCACATAAGATATAACTTTTATAATGGCCTTTTTTATCTCTACACCGTAAATAAAGAATTGTTGCAGCAAGAGTAACTGAAATTTGGAACTATAAAAATATTGTATTTTAAGATATTGCAGACATTGAAAATCCAGCAGATTCACCTACACAAAGGTGCACTATTAAAAAATTTAGATCAAGTTCCAAATGGTGAGTCGGTCCTAATTGGTTAAAAGAAGAGTTATAAGAAATTCAAATAAATATTAATTGAGTCATGGCATTCAGTCTGGGAAGAAAGTTATACGAGATATCTCAAAAACGGTATCAAAAGCCGAACATTTATTTCATTTAAAGCACTCAAGTAAGAAGTTGGTTAGGTAATTTTTTGTAATTTGTAATAATTTTTTACAATTTAGTGTATCCTTATGCCAATTGATTACTGCTCGATGAGGTAAATAATGAAGCTTATTACTTGCACCTCTCTCAATCACCTTTTCTATAATTCCCTTTTTTATGCTCTCGAATTATATCATTGTACCGCTTCATTAATTCTTTTTGCAAATCTAATCTTTTTTTCAAATTTATCAATCTGCCTATGCATAACCCAAAATTATTGGCTAATTTTGGCTCACTTTCCTTTCACGACTATCTTACCTCATATCTTTCCTGCAGAAACTTTACTTATTCCTTGAACAATTTAAGAGCTTTATCGTCATCCTTTCCTAGTAGATTCTCTCACATGCCTATAGCTCCTAAGTTTCAAAATGATTCGACATTATACATAGAAGGTTGTCAGCTAATGGTTTCCTCTTTTAGTTTATCGACAATTGTTGCGTAAATAATGGCAAATGAGTTATCTACTTCGTTACTTTCGCCACTCGAGAAGTTTCCTAAGAACAATCGTTGTGAATTGTCAAAAAATAACCAGGCGAGAGATCAAAAAAGTTGAAGGTGTAATGTCTTGATTGTAGACACAACATCGCTATCAGCATTACATCGCAAACATCTGCATGTCGTTATCTGCTGGCCATAATCATAAAGGACTAGCGATATCTGATATGAGGACCAACATAAAAGGACTCGTCAAGACAAGGGGAGATATTCTCTCGACACTATTTGAGAAGGGACTTCCGATATCCACGTCGGACAAGACATCAAGCTCAAAGAACCTCAGCTTTCTTCTCTACATTTTATTGACATCATTTTATGAATTACTTTAGCATTGGTATTTTGTTCCTTCTTGTTATATATTGGGTCCTTGTATATATAAATTATACTCTTTCCGTTTACGTTGTATTTCATCTTATCTCAGATCATCTGTCAATAAAGTTTAGAATAGCAGTTGTTAGCCAGACTCATCGAAGTCCTCACATATAAATGAAAGTGCCGTGATTCATTGAGCTTTGAGACTGAAGAACCGTTTAGGAAATTTTAAAAGGCCAGGACAACAATTGATTTCAAAGTACTCATTAGTACACTGTTTAATAATGGCACCTTTCATTGACTTCCAAAAGTACTCTGCTCTGTTGCAAAGCAACAATAGGTGTTGCAAGTGCACATACATAAAACAGGACAGGTATTAAATAATATTCATAAAAGAAAGTAATTTAATAAAACTTTTTGTATAACCCGGACGGCTGCAATGGAATACCATTTAGAAAATACGAAAGACTGGCAATGTATGTAATGATACAATAATAAGTAGAACTCTATTTAAGCAAAATGCAGAAAGCCTTCAACATGTGGCTTCAATGGAATGTTTCTTTAGAATATTTTCTCTGAAGCGCTATCTTTAGAATCATTCCTGCAGTGCATCCTTCGACCTTTTCTACGTTTCCTGCTTTCTTTAGCTACAAAGCCATTTATTAAATATTTGTGAAGCAATTTTTGTTTACCTATAGGTTGTTGTAAATTTCCAGCTAACGCGAGGAAAGCTGTGCATGGTAAAAGTCCTTGTTGTTTGTGCTTCGTTGATATCTTATTGCGTTTGATCGTTGCTGTTGTTATATTTATTACTCTGTTGAGAACTGTACTTGACTTTTGATACGTGCGAAACAACTCACGGAAAAACAGGTCAGTAATTTGTATAATTGCTTGTAATGTCTAATAAAGATATATGAAAATTTTAAGTATTGAGACAGTGATTAATGATATTGAGGCTAAGAGAAATATAGTATATTTAGTCAAAATGAGATTTACAAGATAGCCTCGATTTAGTTAAGAAGGTCAAGAGGATAGTAACCTTCCCCAGTCAACATAGGGTTAGTAGTTAAGCCCTATAGAGTTATATGTTTATAGTCTTTCATTTCTCAACATGCTCCTATCAAAATATCTATAGAAGCTCATTGACTCGCTGACTTATTTTGTGTTGCAAAGCAACAAGAAGAGTTTTTATTGTGCATACTCTGAACAATAAGATTATTTTAAAATACCTAAATAAAAAAAATAACCTCTTGTATTGCCCAGATAGCCAGAAGAAATGCCATTGTAGGGAATACAATAGGTTACCTATTTACGTGATAACTTATCATTAAGCAAAAGCCTATTTAGGCAAAGTGTCGGTACAATTCTACAGATACATTTATAGTGTATTTCAACCTTAAACGGAACGCTACCTTTAGTAATATTTTGACTTTCCTCTTTACTTTCTTTAGCTGACGGTAAGGATTCATTGTTAATTTGCTTCATTCGGAAACTAGTTGCGTATTCTTATTGTGCTTCGCTGTTATTATATTGATCGTATACTAAAATTTGTACTTGATTAAAACTTAAGTGTTAAAGAATTTACGGATTTTCAGGTCAGTGATTTATGTTATCACAATAAAGTTATATTATGATTTTTTTCAAGTGTTGAGACACAGATGATTGAGACTAAGCCTAGTATTTACAAGTTAATTCAGATATAAGTGAGGAGGTTAAACAGAGAACCTTCCCATAATATATGTAGTTGTTTAGTGAGGTTACATTGTTTCTCAACATGTTGATTCCCAATGTCTTTATGTTTTAATTTAGTAGTCAGAGGGGGAAGTAAATTAAGTATGGTATTATCAATACTATTTTCAAACCTAAACCCTATTTCATATTACACAAATCTAGGATGAGCATTGTTGAAAGTACAGAGTACCGAGAATTCCTCGGCTAAGGGTTTAAGACATGTGTTTCTAGCAAGTCTTTGAGTTGTGAAAGACCGTTCACTTCCTATATCAAAAAAGACATGAACTGTCTGTTCAGTATTATGTAATGGAAGATATTAGTGAAAGAAACTTTTGTGAGTAACATTAAAGTTTCTGGAGTTGATAAAAACCGTGTGTTGACTTCGTTGACAACAGTTGCAGGTTTATCGGTATAGAACTTTCTAATAACATCTGGATTAGTATCGCAGCATGAAATGGCTACTTGATTCCCAGATACTAAATTTTTTTTTGGATGACATACATTGACATTTTTCGAAATTTATAAATTTGAATTTTTATTTCTAACCTTAAAATTATTTTCTTTCTTTCTTTCACAATTAATTTTAAACTTTTGGTCTTTTATTGTTTGTTTTTTTTTGCAAAACCTTTGGTTACAGCCACTCTTTAGACATTTAAAACATAAAGTTAATTACGAGAGACGTTTAAGACGACTAGAGAAAAAAGAATACATAATACATATCGTTATAATGTATCTGACCATAAAAGACGCAGTAGAGAAACGTACTATCAGTTTTTACGTTAGGTACTACTGTCTTATTGTCCTTTCTACTTTCTTCTCTTTGCCTACTAGCACAGCTTCTCCTATCATCTTTTACTGTTAAAGCATCTGTTTCTTCTCTAATTTTTACATATCTCTTTAAGCCTCTTAATAGTTGCTCAGCCTTTCTTAATTGCTCTCTCCCAACATTCGCGCCCATTCTTTTCTCTTTATCGCTTTTTAACAGAATTATCACCTGCCTAGGTATTTTTTTCTCTATAGCTATCAAAATCAGTCCTTGATTGATATTTTCACCTTGACTCTTTGGTTGCCTTACTACTTTATCTACTGTAACCATAAATTCTCAAAAGCCACTAGCTAAGTTGCTACAATAAGGCAGAAGTTCAAGCTGAATAAATAGCTATCTTTTAATCGATCGTTTATCACCAAACCCATTACTCAAAATCTCTTTAACTGTTTGATAATCGCGACTATTTAACTCTAAACTCTCAGTGGATATTTTGGCCTTATCCAAAAGACATCCTTTCAAGTGAGAAAATTTTTGTACAAGGTTTGATTTTTTACGGAGATCACAAAATTCTTTCAAAAACTTTCCCACTAGAGAGGACTGCCATCATATGTTGGCAAGGCTAACTTGGCTAACTTAACTTTATTTGTAGTATTCATATCCTCTTCCAGACGAAAATCACCAATTGTTAAATTACGCAATCGCTGTATGCTGTCTATGGCGTCAGCGGCGTTTATTAACTCATCCAAAAAAAATTTTTTTCATTGACAAATTCTTCATATTTACTTTTTTCCATTTCTAAACTACGACCCTCTAAATTTTTTAAGACTTTACCGTATTCTATAATTTTTCCTCAATTCTCTTTACACTACTCTCAATTTGCTTCAAAAACTGCAGTAGTCCCTCTTTTGCTAGAAGCTCCTTTTTCAGTGACTCTTATCCTTCATTCAAATCTTCTTCCAGTCCCTTAAAAAATCTGCCTATTACAGCTTTAATAGTTCCTGACATTATTAATTATCTAATTAGTCCCTCACCGTAGATACCAAATTCTAAATGTCAAGAAATAAAGCTTAAATTGACGATTCTAATACTGAATTTTGTTACTTATATCTGCATTGCCTTTTAATCCACTGCAAATTTTCCAAGTTTACCCTAATCACAGTCTCATTTACACTTGCCTTGACACTTAAAAACAATGGTATGATTTTATTAGTCTTTATATACAATAGTACAAACAACTGACCTGACAATCCGTGAGTTACTCTACAGATCTATGCAATGTCAGATACAAATAAGTAACAAAAATAGCAAATAAAACAACGATAGAGGAACCTTTTTGAACAACAGTCTTTAAGTAAAACAATAAAAAGCATTGATACCTTTTATGCAAATTCTTCCTCGCGTTAGCGGGAAGATGCTTGAAACCAGCTACTAGAACAAAAACTGTACCAAAGGGTATCAACGATGAATCGCTCGACAGCGAAATAAAGAAAACTAAAGGAAGAAAGGTCAGAAAGACGTACTGAAGGAAAAATCCCAAAGGAAGCATATGGAAGGCTCACTGTCACTGGACTTTACTCAAATAGGCCGTTGTTTACTGATTTATAATTACATATGTTTCCAGTTTTTTGTATCCCCTGAACACCATTCCATAGAAGCCGTCTGGGCCGTACAAAAAGTTTTATAGAATTCTTTAATTTTATAAATGCCTTTGGTACTTTCTATTGTTTTAAGTATTTGCTTTGCAACACCTACTATTGCATTCCAACAATACTTTTTAGTTTGCTGCATGGTTTTCAGATAGGTAGTATTAGAAAGCGAAGATTAGGGTCGCATGCATTAGATATTTGTATCATTCAGGACTGTGGTGCTCAAATTCTGTCTAAACTAGCTGCAAAGAACACAATCGAAATTACACTGACACTTTTAGATGCATTTTACTCATTGTCTTTTTCTGTGAAAGAAGTAGCAATAGTTTAAAAATAAATAACTTTATGTGGAGATTATAAGAGAAAGATTTGAATATAAACTGTAATTAAGAATAGATTGCAGCAACATGAAAGTGGTTTCTGAAGCTCAAGAAGAACGTTTCTTAAAAGTTCATGAAGCGATAGTTTAACGGCCGAGTTTTGGCATTTGATAATGAACAGAACCTAATAGCTCATTAAATTCTACCACATTCTTGAAGACATCACAAGTGACCTTTTTAAAGTATTATGCGCATTTTATTTTACTTATTTGGCAATAGTAGTGAATTACCGGTTTTCATTTGTTAATTAATAACTTTTTTCAGAACTGGAGTAAGAACCGGAAATTAAACAGAATATACAAGTAAGGTTTTCACTACTTATTACCTCTTTACTGCTCACACTTTTCTGTGATCTTAAAATCAGATGAGTGTCTTAGAACGTTATAAAATTTACAGCAGACTTAGCCAATCAAAAAAGTTTTGAATTTAGTAGTCAATATTTACTTTAAAATAGTGTTCTTGTCGCGAGAAGCAACCGACGAGCGGCAAATGGGACCCGGAAGCTTACAGGCGTCAGACAGCTGACATCGATGTGGCGCCATATTAGGGGATGCTAAAGGTTTATGAGGGGGCAGAAGGTCCAAACGAGGTTTTTTCTTTTTACTTTAAAGAATCAAGCATTGATCAAATTGATTACTGTTATTCTTGTTCTGTCTTGGTTGGTATTACCTTTCAATGAAGGAATTTTTGGACCGCTATTTTACCTTTTTGTCATTAACCAGACTCGTGAAGAATCTTCCTTTTAGTTATTAAACTGGCCAAAAAAAATAATTTTTACTGGCTTTACAAAGATTATTGAATTCAACGAGTTTTAGAGTAGCACTTCTGTGAAACAGTAATTTTTATGCAGCTTGACTGCTGAGAAAGTGGTGAATAAAAACTGCTTCAGCTCACTGTTTAAAAAGAAGCATAAGTGAGAGCACAGTGGCATGAAAAGAACATAAATTTTGCTTCTCAGAAATGTTTATGTTGCTTAAAAACGAAAGAAAAGTAAGAAAGTTTTACAACTTATTTGGACAAAGGTGCTATTCTGTTAGAATCATCAAAAATAAACTTCTCTATAATTAACGATGAACAGATATATTTAAAATAAATCGAAATTTTGCTTTGCCTGTTAAAACTAATAACTAATGTTAGTTATATTTAGGCAGTTAGCACCTGTTTGACAAATGCTATCTAGTGCTTTGCAAAATCTGATGACGAAGATAAAAGCAACAAAACTGTGTCAAGAAAGGATCGACCATCAGATTTTCCAGAGCTTACTGAGAAAGTTTTAGAATGACATTTGAACACCTTACAGATCACACTTATTAAAAATAACGGTTGGAACGTTTTTGGCTGTTAATGGCTTGACTCGGAAACTACTGCTTAAACAAGTAAGAGAGATTTGCTTTATAATTTTTTTGAGCAGAGTAGGGTTGATCATAAGCTTTTAAAAAATAAGCTTAATCTTAAAATGCATTTTTTAGCATTCTTGTCATCACCGTTATATTTGGAGTTCCTGTTTCAAAAAATTGCTCTTTTTTGCTGCAGTTCAGCAATATGAAACGGCTGTTTTTGCTGGTATTTCTTGTCGGCAATGCTCTTCCAGTCAGTGATAGTTGCAGATTATTGTTATATTTGTGCAAAAAAAAAAAAAAAAAAAAAAAAAAAAAAA
>UXUI01007776.1:12648-25541 GCA_900576705.1 Enterobius vermicularis
GCTATATATTCTGCATTTCTTAGGGCTATCATAAGTTTCTTTAGAAAGATCGATTGGTTCTTTGTTCCTTGATATATTATGGAGGAAGTATGTTTTCCCTTGGCTTGAAAGGTATAGAAGTTTTACTGCCGCAGTTCGTGCTTGCCATCGACATCATTTTAACCGAATCTACTAAACTGAGGTTTTTTGGGACATATTAGCCAATTTAGATGTTGGATTAAATCTTATTTGATTGAACTGCAGATTACATCCGTCTATCAGTGAGGTTGATATGCGCCGAGCTTGCCTGGAGGCGTTCTCTTCTGTACTTGCATGGCCCACCACTTTCGGTCCTGCCCGCATTCCAGGTTTTTTTAGAACTGTTTTTAAAGTTGTTGGGACCTCAGTTCATCATGTCCTTGCAGTAACAGAAGATTTATATCGTCTACAAGTAGCTTTGTAACTGTTGAATTTAGTTAAGCAAATGTTTCTGTTAGCTTAAAATTCTTTTTTATTGTTGAAAAATTCTTTCCAAAAAGATTTTATGCTACTTATGACGTAATTATTTGTATTGTATAAGAAGAGCCTTGTTGTTACTACTACTTTTACAAGCAGTAAAATAATGCCCTTTTTTCCCAACTTGCCTCCTTGGTTTTAGTGGTTCATTGAAACTTCAGGCTTTTATTTTAGCCAGGATCTCTATAATTTTTTATAAAAAGTTTTTTAGCCATAGGTTTTTATGCAAATTATAATTTCTCTGGAGAACTTTTTTAGATGCATCTTATGGTCTTTCTTCAAAATCAGGTAACGGTGTTGATGAAGAGCATTCAACGGCGTATATTGAACTCCTTCCGCGCGTTCACCGAAACCTTGTTTATTCTTTACGGCACGAAACTGACCCGTGTAATCTACATCTCACTTTGGGTACGATTTTAAATTTGTAAATTTATTTTTGTATGGCACTGATTTCAAAATTTTTTAATGTTACTTTGAAGCAATTTTTTTCTTCTTTTTTTTTTTTTAGTTTTCATAACGTTTGATTGGCGCGAAACCTCGTAAAAATTATAGGTTTTTCAGTTCTTAAAGATTTTTCATTTTTTTTTTTTTAGTAAAAAAGCAAAAAGATTTTCAGATATTTTTTATCTGGAGGGAGTGCTAAGTTATAACTGAGGGTTTCTCTGTTTAATACAATTGTTTGGAAGTTATCTTGACGCCGTTTATTTTATTTGTAGGTATTTATTTTCTGCAAGAAAGTATCTGAAAGAATCCTTGAAGCTTTTGAAGGCTATAGCGTATTTTTCTTGAACTTGTCAACGTTTATAAAACTTTTTCAAGTAGGGGTTGAGAGTTGGTAGATGTTTGCAGCTGAGAAATAGTTGGCATGTGTAGAATCTGGGAACTCGGTGGTAAATTACTTGCTGATTTTTTCTTTGGAATGAACATGAAAAAGTTGGGATTTTCAGAAGAAAGATGACTTGAAATTTGACTAATACGAGATGAGGAAATGAAATTCAAAATCATCTCGGAGCTTGATGATGGTCAACCAACTTCAATTTTTTGCTAATAAAATAGTATTCTTGGAAGCCTCTTTCGGGTCACTAGTTTTTTGATTATATTCTCGAATAATCACTCAGTTCAGTCAGTGTTTCAAGAGACGAGGAAAAATTGTTAGCTTAGGCGGATAAATATCGGTTTCTCTCGATTTCCTTCTCTATACTTTAGAAGGATTCGTATTCTGAGATGCAATGAAATTTGAAAAAAAACCGCCTGGCTGGTTAAAGGTCTCCAGGAATGATCAAAATTTCCAAAAAATATCAAAATAAAGTCGTTCGAAAAAAAAAAGCATTCAGTGAAAAAATGTTTCAGCAATGTGTAACATCTTATGCGAGGAAAGTTGTATGTTTGACCACAGTGTCACTGGAATTCGTAAACTAAGTGAGTGTAAAAAGTCTGCGCTTGCAGCGGACGAGGAAGAAGAAAAAGGTATGCTTCTTCACGGTTTTTTCTTTCCTTTCATTTTCAATTAAAAGAGTTGTTGTGTACATAATTTTATGCTATTTTTTGAAAGGAGCTATTACATATTGAAGGTTTAAATAATAATCATGATTAATAATCATGAAAAATTCTAGAAAAATTTTTCTAGAATTTTTCATGATTATTAATCATGATTCTAGAAAAATTTTAGAAAAATTTTTTTTTTAAAAAAATAGAAAAAATTCTAGAAAAATTTTTTTAAAAAAATCTAGAAAAATTTTTCTTTGCAGTCTTTCTAGTGGCTTGTAAATATTTCTTTTACCTTGAAAGTAATACTACATTTGTCATGAACTGTTGTAGATTACTGCGTTTCTGTGATAAGGTCTGTGGTTAGTGCAATATGCGACAATATATGCAAACCTCAGTGGGCTTCTGATCTGTCAATTTGCTTGGCTGCTATCGACTGCCTGAATGCTATTGCTAGTTTACGTCCTTCAGCGCTTTTTTATAGAAGTACTTTTTCTTGGCGCATCAGTTTTTTTTTTGTATTGGACGATCAAAATCACCACTTATATTGAATACTTATGATTCATGATTATTAATCTTATAGCAGGTAAAGAAATACTGACTCTTCTATTACGGAAAAATTGGTCTATATTTTAGAAGACATGTCAACTGGCTTTCTTATTGTAACTTCCCTTTGTCGTTTTATTGACATGCAGTTGACAAAGCCGCCTCCTTTACATTCGAGAGATCTTCACTCATCAGTAAGTCACTTAACTTACTTTTTTAAAATATCAGCTAACTCTTTCCTCCTTATTGACTCTTTTAGTCTGTGCTGATTACGTAGAAGTCAAAATTCGGTTTGCAGGTTGTTGCTGCATTTTCCAGTTTGGTGGTTTGGCTTTGTGCAGCTCCTAATTTAGTTGAGACTGAATCTTGTTTGACAAATGTGGCAGAAGTGATTGAGTTTGGGCTGACTGGTGGAAAGAATTTGGTAAGACTTGAGCTCTGCAAATTTTAGCTTCTTTATTGTTATTTTCTGCCGTGTTCGTTGACTTCAGTGCGTAAAAAATATTTTTTACACTTCTGAGTATTTAGAGTGGGGCTGTAGTATTTTGTAATGTCTTTGTTTAGGCCATTTTTCAAGAATGATTAAGGTGCATTGTGAGCTTATCTTTGCTGCTAAAATAAAAATGTAAGGTGCCGAAGCGAACTAAATTAGTTCAGCTCAACTTCGGTTATATGATCATTTGACTTTTTTAAAAATAGAACTGCATCAACTTTTAATTGTTTTGTTATTTTAGTCTTTTATTATTATTGGCCCTTTAGAGAAAGCTGCAAGTTTTACAGTTTATTTTGACCCTGTTTTTCCCGAATATCGTTTCATTTTATTGGTTGTGACACCACTTAAGTTCATTTGATTAGAGTTTTTTCGTTTCGTACAGATCAACTCAGTACTTAGCTTTAAAATAAGTTTATTTACAGCCTGAAACACAAAGGAAACCTGCTAGCAAGCGAGTTAGGGATGCTGCAGAGCATTTACTTTACAACTTGCTCTCATCTGTGGTACATTCTATTTTGCTGAATGAAACTAATAAGTCTTTATGATCTTATAGCATATTTGAATACGCGCAAAAATTTCTTTTAAGTGACTTTCTCTTAGTCTATCTTTTTTTTAGAGTCGTGGAGAACAAAAAGATATTGTAGACGAAAGGACTTTAGCCTATATTTATGGGGATAATTTAGTTGACCTTTCAAAGTTTAAACATTTTCTAGTGAAGCAGGACACTTTGCTGTCGATTCACAATGCTACAAATTCACTTGTTGCTCCAGGTATAATATTTTCTAGCAGTTTTTTAAGGGTTTTTTTATTGATTTTGACCTCATTTCAATCATTCCTTTTTTGAGGTCGTCCTGCTTTATTTTTTATTCTTCGTTCTCCTCACCACGCGGCTGTAGCAGCTTTAGCCCAGTTATTTTCGAGCACAAACGATGAAGAAGCTTCTGAAGAGAAGGATATTGATACAGTGCGGCCTGAAGAACGTATTTTAGCAGACCCAAAACCAACACAATTGAAGAACTTTGAAATACCAGCTGGTTTTGACATACCACGATGTAAATTGTAAGTCTTTTTTTTATATTTACATTTATGTCTTTTTCTGTTAGCTTTGAGTTTGGATGTTCATTTTAGAGACTCTGTTATACCTCATGTACAGTCTACCTCAGAGACAGATCGCATTATGACCGAGTTGAATGGGATTCGGAAAAAAATTCAGCAAGGTGAAAGTGTTGTTCGATCGTCTGATGAACGCAACGTCTGGTTACAGGAGCCCTTGGCAAGTGTCTTAACAAAGCCTCTCCAGCCAAAACCGTAAGTTTTTATTTTAGAATTGACTTCGCAAGTTGTTAAAATTTCGGTTTTTACGGTTTTTGCATTTTAAGACCGCCGGACAAGTGTGACGCGGGACGTGTTTTTTTGTATGATATGGGATTCTTGTCTGAACCAATGTTTACAAATGAAGAATTTGTGATGTTAACTTCGGAAAACAGGTTACTATTTAAGCCATATTATTTATTCCAGTCCAAATCCACTCAAATGGTTGTTTTCGCGAGGTATGCGGAAATTTTGGAAAATTTTTATTTCTAGGTACAGCCTCTGTTTGTATGTTGAGTCTTGCGAGTGCATTTGTCTATTTTCTTATTGTCTTTTTTTTGGCAAATAGCACGAGACAGTTTTTGCGTAACTCTCCTACAGCCATATTTGAAATTTTAATAACTGCGTTTCCAGTGACGAGTTCTATCAAGACTTACATCAAATGGTTGATCGATCCCCAACTAAACTACTTCAAAGTGTTTGCATTTTTTACGTGCGAACGAATCAGCGGAACGTTTCCGAAATACTTGAAAATGCTGTTAGTAATTTTCTGAATGGAAAGATGCATGTATAAAAAAGGTAATGCGTCGGCGTCCTAAGAGGCTAGACTTTGGTAAATTTTAGGCAGACCTTGAAAAAACTTGTCCAGAGTTCTGTCAGATGCTAAGCGAGCTTGGAGAAGTTGTAGAAGTAAATAGCCATCCACACTGGACAGGAAATTGGGCAACTGCTTTTTCATCTGCAGGAAGTAAGCTTTTCATCTGAACGTTCATATGTATGTGTCAAAAAGTGGCGCTTTTCAGTTTCATGGAAAGATGGTTTTGAAGGTATTTGGTCGCAAGGAAGTAAAGATTTGATAGGTTACGTTTTTATTCTAGAACAAACGCGTGATTCTAAAGAAAATTATAATTGTGTTATTGATGGCCTCTCTCACTGTCTTTGGTGGACTGACTCACAAGTTGAAGTAGCGTATACAATGCCTAGCGAAAGATGTGTGAAATCCGGTGGAGGTGCTTACCATGTTACTCCACCAACAATAGTATGCTCATTCGACAGTTCTGCTGAGAACGAACATAATTTCCAGTCCAAAAAGCTTCAGCGTAAGCTGTTTTTACGAATACGGTCTTTTCAAAAGTAGTTTCTCAGTGAAAATTTCAAACTGTAATTTTTTCAAAGTCGTAACCAGTATCTCAAGGGAAACCACGTTTAACACCTTTGTACCACTTTGAAACTGAGTTACAGTAAAATTTATTTTGCTTATTAAATATTTCTCACTTCAGTTGTTCTGCTTTTGGTAGTTTTGTTTTTTTATATTACTTATGACTTAATGTTTTATTGAGGATATACCTACTTTTGTACTTCCTCATTGAAAAATTTGTGGCTTTTTTCAAGGTTCACAATTTTATAAATTCTTTGGTTGCTTGAGAAAGCGGTACATCTTTTTTTTTTTTTTTCGGAAAACTGATAAATTTTGACTTATTTGCGACTGTCAATGGTTATTTTGGTTAATATTTTACATGAGGCTTATTGGTTCTGCTAGGCACTTCAAAACAGATCAGGTTTCTGTGTGATGTTTGGCGTAAATAACATAATTTTTTCATTTTTCTGAAAGTATAAAATATAAGACTTTAGATTGGGAGATGCATTTTGAGGTTTCAATCTGTTGCCGTGTAATGGTACGTGAAAAATAACGGGGTAACATACATCTGAAACTGGAACAGTTGCATATAAAACTTTTTATAGGTACGGAGATCACCGTAGTTGGAAAATTACCTTAATTTTATGACTCAAGTTTTTTTTTCTTTCTCTTATTCTTTTATTTGGTACGTTAATGGTATTGCTGAGGATCTGATTATTATAAACTATCTTGTATTCGATACATAATTATAATGCTTTTTTTTTCTTTTGGTGGAAGTGTTTTTATATTTTAAGTAGTAATGAGGGGAGAGGCAGAAGTGTGAAAGGTTTTGCTCACATGTGAGTTAAATTGACAGAAATAGTTTTCCGACTCTGTTACTTGCTTATTTCTTAATTTTCTGCACCGCAGTTGTGCGGTAGTTAGATACGGTAGTGAAGCAGTAAAAAATGGGCTAAGTACCAGATGATAACACTGTAGTCTTTCTACAATTTTAAAGTCTAGAGCACCAATGAATTGTTTTTAAAAACGAACTCTCCGGTTAAAAAAATGTTTTTCTTTGAAACTTCTGATTTATGTAGTCGCACCGGTTGTTTGGAATCGCAAAATCAAAGTAGAGCAAATTTAGCAAGAATTGGGTTTTCGCTGATTCCTACACTAGTCTTTAACGCGTTTATTGGTATAACTCGTTATTTACTGGTCGTTTTTTTATTTTGGACTGTCTGTTTAGATCAGCTTTCTATAGCTTCTAGTGCGATACCTATGCTATCGCCTGCGGCACATGGGCAACACAACCTTTACAGTCCGAACCATTCTTCCTCTGTTTCGCCGCTGTCAACTGCATCGAGTAGTTCTGGTCTAGTACCACCAAATGCTCATGCCCAACTTCCATTATGTTCGCGAAGAAAGTCGTTGCTTGCTATTGCAAATCCTAATATTCTTTCTTTTGGTTGCAGCGAATCTAATCTAATAGCTTCAGAAACAAAACATCCATTGCTAACTGCTGCAGTCAAAGGCAGCCGGTCACCACGTTTGTCACGTTCTCGCTCTCGTTCTCGGAACTTTGAGAAGCAGTTAACGAAAAATGATAGGTCAAATGATTCTTTGACAGCCAGCAGCCCAGATTTCCAGCTGTTGGGTGTTAATGCAGAATATAACCATCTGGGTAACGCTGAACGATCAGTAAAAAGGCATCGTGCATTAAGTGGAAGTAGAAGGGCTCTATCACCACAAAAAAATTTCATGAGCCAAGATAGAGCAAAGAAAGAGAAAGCCTCACTTTTGGTGCCTGAAACCAGTCCGCAGCTGAAAAACGGAAGTAATCCTGTTTCTTATGCTAATCGCTTAACATTATCCTCTTATTTGAACATCAATGACAGGCACTTATCGTTCACACCCGTCGAAGGCAGGCGTATTCTTGCTGGCCATCACAGTCATCGTCATATGTTGCATAGTCTTGTTGGTCAAACTTGGAGCACCCAGTCATATACGAGTGGCTCTAAGTTCGGGACTTTAGGACCGAAAAGAAGTTGGACAACTGATGATTCTGAGGCGTTCGCCATCAACTTGTCGAAAGAAAAACCAGGTTTTGGCTTGTTTAAATCGTTCTTCCGTAAAAGAACTCCGGAATCGTCTTCTGATCTTATTTATGGATTTGGATCAAGCGGTAGTAGTGGAATTTCTGACAGACCTCTCATCGACTTTATAGAACATAAAGAAAAAGAAAAAAAATATGTTTTGGAAAGGGAAAAAGAAACGCAGACAAAAAGAAGTTACTTTCCAGAAGGTGAGGTTTAAAAGCGCTGCTTAAGCAATGTCGATTAACTGAATACACTTACTGATATATCTTGTTGTTTACTTTGCATGGATGAACTATTTGCTATCTTCTATTGCACTTATAGTCTTTTAATGGCACGACTTATATATATTTTAGACAGTGCAGAAAGCGGTACCTTCACGGTTTTTCATATGTGAGGTTTCCGTTTACTTCTGTGTTGAAATTATTGCAGTACGTTTCTCCGGAACGATATTTATTAACAGGGTTTGGTCACGAAATTCCTCTTAAAAATTTGGATCGTTTTAAGAAATACTTTGCATCTTCAAGTTTTTTAGTGGAAAACTTCTATTGCTGTTCATTCCAGTTTAGATAACGGTTTGGCTGCTTGTTAACTAACTTCAAGTAACTTACATGTTTAGATTGGCTGTTCATTCTGCTTGCATTCTTTTGATAAAAGAGTACAAGAGTCATTCTACGTCAGGTTGCAAAAAAATATATTAAATCTCCCCTCCTATCAGATTTTCGATGGATTATTACTTAGTTCCCAGCTGTCAGAGCCCCTATTTCAAAAGGCTTAGTTCAAAGTATTAGATGTGGCCAGAGTAAGAAAAAGTTGAGTTTTTGAACCTGGCCAACCATTTTTTTACTATAGTTTCTTTAAAACTTATGATTTTACAAATGTTTGGAAGTGCCTGTGTTAGTTATGGGCAGAGATTTTTTCGTATTTTTATACCATTTAACTGGATGGAGGTCCATCTTTTATGCTAAAGTGAAATTATTTGCATTCTGGGCGCAGCATTGATTTAGTTACACTCGCAGTCTGGGGGATTGCCTTTAAAGGTAAAGGTTTGAAAGTATATGATTTGACGTGGAATGGCCCAGACAAACGAAGCATCTTTATATCAGTTCAAATTACCATACTGCTTTGTTTGAATTCCATCATGGTTAATGGTTGCGGTACCTACTAAGAATTGTCCTCTCCTTTTTCTCTTATTAAATTTCTTCAGTTTCTCCTCTTGGGTTTCTATACTTGTGATGAAAGTGCTTTACCTCAGTGGGCGTTATTAGGCGTTGTGTAACGCTCGTTTCTTTTCCAGAATGCTTAATTTTGTGATTTGATCTTACTGTAATTTCAGATCAGATAACACTTCAGTCTTCTTCAAGCGAGGAGCAGGCGGCGGAGCTGGGTGTTAAAGGGAAACCAGATGAGACTTCGCTTAGGTCTCAACCTTCACTTCCCATTAGACCGAAGAGTGTGTCAGTTGCAGGGCATAGTGGTATTGGGCCGTTGCACGGTAAGCGATTGGGGGCGGTGTAGGCAGGTTGTGGTTGCTACTTCAGGCGTTTTGTATGGAGTTTTGCGTGGAGTTTCTGTACGTATGGATGCAATATTGGGGCCTTTTATAGCTTGACTCTATTAAAAGTTTTTAAAATATTTCCTTTCAGGAAACCCTCTTGAATGTCAAGTGCAGACCCTGAAGAGGAATGCTGATCAACGCGTTTTTGTGATTTGGCTTGAAAGAATAGAGGATATATGGCATTTCCCAGTCGGTAAGCATCAGCATTCAAATTATTTTCGAAGAAAAGTAGACGCAGAATTCAAAATTATGATATTCTTTACAGAAGAGATGTTTTCTGTGTCTGGAGACGGATCGCTGAATTCCTTTGGCTTTCTGAGTAGGCCAGACTACGTGGCTATCTTTATTTGTCAGGTTGAGGAGAACTTGGTGCAGATAAATATTAGGGGGAATTTCACAAAGTACTACTTTTTTTCAAAACTGGTTTTTTAGACTGATTACTGTCTAACTTGTTTGTTAAGACTATACGTATTACACTAGTAACCTTCCAAGAAATTGTTCCATCTCTTTTGTTCCACTACACAATTTCAGATGCGGTTTGCCAGGTCCCTTATTCAATGGTTGTGTCATTTCTAATAATTCGTTACCAGCACTTTTACGGTTGACTGTTATTAGTGTGGCTCGCAGGAAAACTTTGGAGCTTGAAAAGTTTGTTAATATGACTGAATCCCTACTTAATGGTGCGGAAGGCTCAGTTGAGGAGCTTTTTAGTAATGGCTTTCAAGGTCGCGTGAAATCCTTATTTGAAAGTTGAGGACCTGCAGCCTTTCTGTACCTCACTCTTCAGTTTACACGTTACTGGATTTGTTGTTTCGTTCGTGTAGAATCGTTAATGTAACAGATTTTAATTAGTTGTAATTTAGTTACCAAATGGTCTTCTCTCGGAGGCGACAAGCAATCCAGGAGTTTGGAAAGAAGTATGCATTCGAGTTCCAGTCGTATGTAGATCTAGTAGAAAAGTTGGTGGCTCCGTAGTTGGTCGTTTGTCTTGCGGGTCTTATTTGTTTTTTAATAGCATGCCAGTTCTTCTGTCACTAAATTTCCGAAACCAGTTGGCAGTTTATAGTACTGACTGTTTCTTGCTAATTATTTGTTGGGAAATTTCCCTGTTGTGCTGTAATAAGGTCTAGTATTTGTATAGTGCTCCTAATATGCGATCTGTAGATAGTCTTTGGACCGGGTGTCTTTAGTTTATTTTTAATAGTCTTGAAAAATCTCCTCTTGTCTCGAAGTGCTGTTGATAAAACGCGACTCTTACTTTTCTTAACCGAATTTGTCGGGTCATTTTTGGTCATGTTCTTGAAAAGCTTATTGTGTGAAATGACTTGTGAAGCGGCAGTGGCATTTTCTGAAACTGTTGTGTTTCACGACTTATTCCTTCTCTTACTTTGCCTTCATGGACTTGTGATTTCAATTCATGTGTAAAATTACGGGTTGCTGTAGTACTTGTGTCGTCTTTAGATTTTTTGTGCAGGATACACGTTTTTATTTTTCGACTTCTTACTTGATGTGCGAAAAGTTGAGCCAACATACAAATATGCATATATTGTGCTTGAAAGCAAGGGAGTGGACCAGAATGTCGTTAAGTGAAAAGTGGAAGTCAAAGGCAGTTGAGTGATGCAAATTCTTCTCGTCATTTCCTTGACCAGTGGCATGAGAAATATTGACAGTAGTGTACAACACTAAATAAACAAGGGTAGAGCTCACGAAGTGGTTTAAAGCTGTGAGTGTAATTCTGTCAGTTTGATGCTAGCAATACATTGATTCCACTCTTGACCTGTTTTGCTGCTTGGTGTGTAGTAGTTTTATAATGCTTCAGGAGTCAGGTCAAATAATTTTTATCTGCAAATGGTCTTTGTGCATTAATGTTCCTTTCAGCAAGCGTCAGGGTTAAAAATTATGTCATTAGATGGTTTTTAGTTCAGTTCCTCACATGCGCAAACAAGACATTTACTGTTGGGTGCCGATAAGCAAAGTAGTGCTAGCAAATCATCTTGCATTTCCTTTATATACTTGTGGGTCCCCAAGAAATTCTGTAAGCCAGACGAATCCTGGTGAGGTGCTACTTCATGACCTTAAGAGTCTGAGCGTTCTGGTCGAAAAAAATTGGTTTCTTATAAGTCGAAGATTCTGCCTCTGTTTGTTTAAGATGTGTTGGCAACGGCTATTTTTGGAGATTGCGGCTGGTGTTCCCTATTATCCGTAGAATTCTCAGATGTGAAACTGGCTCTGCCGAAAAAACGCTTGTTCAGCTAGCACAAGGAGGCTCGGTTCTAGCAGACTTACTAACGACACTCTCCTGCTATTTCCCCAGCTGCAGTTATCATGTTCTCACCCACTGTGTTTCGGCAACCCATCTCTAATTACAGAGCTCTCAGCGTTACTCAAAGCACTTTTAAACTAACTTGAGAACAAGCAGAAATGTTTAAACTTCTCTTTGAAGCGGCTTGTGCAGGGACATACAGCAAACAGGAACCTTCACTGCAAAGACCAAGTGTTTAAAAAAAAGAAAGTTCACGTTGTTTGCTTTTTTCTGGGTAAAAAATGGGAAGTAAACAGTGCCCTGGTGAAGAACTTGACGTGGTGAGAGTGCTAGAAAACAATTTTTCGCATAACATTTTACTCTTCATCAAACCATACACAAGAAAAAAAAAAGATCTACAGTCAGCATCCTCCCAGACCGTTATACACCCACTCTTCTTATTTGAAAACTGAAATGCGCAATCTACTAAACAAGATAAACAACCCATTCTAGGAAATCTCTACGTGGAACAGTTCAAAAGGATATTCAAAACACCCAAACTCCAAGTTCTATGCAACTTTTCCCAGCAAGCACCATCTCGACCACTTTCTTCTAATAAAAGTACCACTTCCTAAAACACATCAAAAATACCTCTACCACTAGTAAAACTTAATTTTATTCCACCTCTTACTTCCCGGGAAAACGCTCACAACAACAGTGAATTCTCCACCTGCTTTATGAAAGAAAAAAAAGACCGAATACGGTGCAATCACTATCTCAAGAATAACCGCTGAAGGCAGTGGAAACTTGGAGTCACAGTGAAGTAGTGGCAGAATGGAGGAAAGTGAATTGTTTTTTTGCAACCCATCAGCAGTTCTGTACACGTAAAAGCGCAAGAATGGCCAATGGAGCGAGAGGTAAAACTAAGGGAAGAGAGAACAAAAACTAATATAACAAATACCAGTATGTACAAAGTGTCACAAGCTGAAAAGGAAAATCAGGAAAAGAAAAGCTTAAGTACAAACAAAGAAGAAGTGCGAAGACTTGACTATACTACGAGTGAAAACAGCATAGTACAGAAATGAAATGAAAGAAACTTGAAAATTGAACACAATTTTTTGCTACAAGCTGAGAAACCTCAAAATTCTGAATGAGCATCATATAAACTTCGGCAGCGAATCTAAGTCGGAAGGTGATTTAAATTAATAAGACGATGGAAGTGATTTCAATAACGGGTCGTACCCAGCGCGTAGTCTGAAGGTGAAGGAAGCCCAAATCCGTTACTGAAAGATCTTTGCATTATGTTAATGAAACTGCTGCAGTAGCACTAGAAAAAGCGGATTTCAAAAACTGTAACCATCACTTATTCTAATCAGCAGTTTTTTCAAATTCGAAGCCAAAAAATTATTCTTCCCTCAAAGACATGTTAAAAAAGGATAGGAAAATTCAGCTGTCTTCAATTAAAGGAGTTTTTAAATTCAAGAAGTGCTGCAAATTTAGCGTCCTTGTTACTTAGTAAACAAAAAAAGTTTGGCTCTAAAAAAAAAAAA
>UXUI01007776.1:25551-36403 GCA_900576705.1 Enterobius vermicularis
TCTGCGCTAACACTTATGTCCCTCCCAACTTTAGGTATGTCTACTGGCGATGTAATATAGGAAGAAAAAATACTTAACATACTTATGAACAAATGTGGAAGAAGGATTTGGATCTCTTGGTGGGGAACTTCTGCTATCCTGTTGTGTTTGAACCGTATTCGAACCAATCAAGTCAGCAATAAAGGGGTTGGTAGGGTGAAATCTACCAAATATACTGTCATTAGGGGCGGAGGTTGCAGAGACACTTGAACTACTGTTATTATCACTCGAGGTAACGGTGAAAGGTTGCTGGTTGCAAGAGCCATAACTTCCTTGGGTTAACGCAGGTAGAGGAAGTGGTGCAGGACACTGACTCTGTGGCATGCTAACGACGTCATTACTGCGGCTAGGCAAAGGCGGCACAGCGTTTTGGGCAGGATAATCAGTGGGTGCAATATAGGGTCGCTGCGGAACTGAAGACTCTTCTTGTCGTGAATTACCAGGGTCATAACCAATACGTGAATTACAAGTTGAACAATATCCAATTTGGTTTGGTGACGATGAGTCACGCGTAGCAATAGTCGCCAATGGGTAAGGTCTACTACACAGTGGAGATAAAGGATGGTCTAGAGAAGAATATGCAGGTGGAGGGTCATCACAACTTCTGGGTCTGTTTGCAGCATTCGCCATTTCGGCATTCTGCAATATAAATTTTACAAGAACATCCTGAATTTGGCTCCATGCGGTTAAAACTACGTCTATAACAAGTCATTGATTAATGTTATACGGGAAAAAAACAAATGTTTGCACCGAACCCGCATATAAAAGTTAAGTAAAAAGAGGTGGAGTAGCCGCCAAAGTAAAAAGCTTTGGAAATGAATATTTTTCTGAGACGAATACTTCCATTTTAAAAAAAAGAATCTACTAAAATTCACTGCGTATAATAATGAAATGAGCTTCTTTGGAGCCACTAGTATCATTCAGTACATACCTATAATTAATACTCAATACCCAACGATGTGGTGCTAATTTTTTTCTCACAAAGCAGTGTAGAAAGAGAAACAAAAGAGATGCCATTCAAGCAGTTTTCTCAGGTGTTGTTAAATCAGTGACCATACCAACTCATTTTGAGTCCTCTCATCAACAGCATCCTCCCAAATACCATTACTTCTCATTGCTGATCCACGCGACGCCTGTGAGCTACGATCTAAAATATAAAAGCAAAAAATAAGTTAACTTCTACCCCGCTTTCATTAATAGATCTTTTAAGTGTCAAACAGTTTCTGGGCAACCCGCACAATTCAAAACCGAAACGTAAAAGCAATGGAGTACTGTAATAAGTGGAGAAGTAAGAAACGAAACAACCGATGGAAGAAAAGCAGTTCCTATAGTCAAAGAAACCTGTAGGAATAGAGAAGGAGTGCAGAAGAATTAAGAGAGACTTTATGCTATGTAGAAAAATGAAGAAAATTTGAGATGAATTCTCCCACCCTCTAGTCTGAATTCTCATTCACCTGTCAAAAATAACGTTTTAGTGGTAACCGTCAAAAAATTCAGCGTTTTTTTTTGTGACGGAAATAGACAGTACCTTAACTGTGCTTTAAGTGAATTATTAGCTCCTAATAAAAGTATAATCAGAGAACGGGTTTTAACTGTATAAGCTTTTCAAACAAATGCTCCTAGAAACACAATAATGTACACTTTTCTTCCAAAGAGTTATGGATATTTACTAAATTCAGTAATCTCAAACATCTCCTAACATTGGTATCACTGCTGTTGAAAACTTTAGCAGGTGTTAAGAGTACCGTTTCTTACTGACACTTAAATCTCGTGAGCTTTCTCATCTTGATAAAATAATATATCATGTAAAAGATAAATGGACCATCGACCTAAATGAGTTCTTTGAGAACAAGCTCTGACATATGACAGAAAGGCCTCATCAAAAGACATGCCCATATTTTAGCTCATCTTCCTCCTCTGCCGGGATATCTGGGACGAAACGTACGTAGATATATATTTCAAACGATCGGATCAATCTAGACGTTGGAAGGAAAGATCAAGAAGGCACCCCTGCCTAAGGCAACTGAATGAAAAGTTTGTCTCACACAAAAAAATATTCAGTAAATTAATTCACAAAAGATCCGGGTTTTACTAACCGTGTTGTTTTAACCCCTTCTTAATTAATGAAGATAAACGGGATGTCATCTTCTGTAAATTTTCATTCCGGCTGTGGCTCTTCAAACGGGCGTTATAGTAGTCCTGCAAGTTCCGTGCATACTGTCCATCCGCAGCTTCAATGCGAGCACGTTGTTTCTTTAATAAGGAGGAGAGTTAGAAAAACAAAAGTTGTTCTGTCAATTACCTCCTGATATACCAAAATTTTTTTGTTTTGTCAAGCGAAAGCACTTGAAATGCTGTAATCCGTGCCTCATCATGCTTTCGCCGTTCGCGAATTGCTAAATTCCGCGCAAATTCTGCATCTAATTCTGCAATTCGTTGTTTCTGCCGTCTTTCATCTTCTTCGAATTGTTGTTGCAGCCTAGCTGCTAGAACAGCATCATCAGCTGCTCTGAAACAAAATCCTCAAAAAGCGGAAGGAATATCTAAAAATATTTTCTTAAATCTCAAAGACAGAAAAATTACACAAATCACTGAAGTTAAACACCATCGAAGCATCAACAAATAAAAGATAAAAGCAGTAAAGATGAGGCCCCTAATTTAAATTCTACTCAGTAAAACGAAACGTTGTTTGGCACCAGCCCAACTTACATAGCTTCCAATTCCCTTTGCTTTAGAAGCCGTGCATTACGATTTTCTGTCTCCTGTTCTTTACGAGAGTGTCTGACATCCCTACCAACTAACTGCCGTTGAGCACGATTCAGAGCGTAATGCTGACTAAATTCTTCGTCTTGCAAACGAAACGCGAGATTTTGGTCCTCAAACATTCGTAGTCGAGAAGTAACTAAATCAAAAGTACAACAGGTACAAGAAGCTACACTTTATGGATAACCTTACGAGTAATCAAGACTTATAAATGAAAATTAGCCTAAAGATAGTGAACTGATAATACCTGTACTAACTGGCTGTTGTCGAAGAGATTCTCCCTCTGTGGGATCCATACCTTGACCCCTGAAAACTCATTGGCGGTCATAATGGAAACCAAATCTTTGACCATAATCGGCACCACAATATCTCTTTTCGCAAAAATATAACAGTTATTAATAACCAGCACACCTCAGCACGATAAATACTTATATAAATAAACGGACATTTACGTGGAAAATTGATTCAGTGAAGTCTAAGGCAAAAAATTTATTTAAGGCTTATTTCACACTTAAGCAATTCATAAGAACATAACGAGTTATTTTAATTTAGTAAAAGCTAAACACAAAACAGCATCTCAAAACAAACTGAGAGCAGAAAAGTAGAAGACGAAAAAAATGTCAAGAGAATTCTTTTTCAAAAATCCCTAGATGATACCGGTAATAACAGTCACAGGTTGCAAGATCCCCGCATTACTGCAGTAAATGACAACAGGTAATAAAGATTAACATCAACCTAACATCAACATCAACAGCCCGACCTAACATCAACAGCCTCAGAAAGATGAAAAAATTCACATTGCCTGAAGAAAAAAAATTTTAATTTAAAAGCAAAAAAGCAAATAAACCAAAGAAGACTGTAAAGGACCATGATCGTTAGATTCCAAACTAAACTTCTACACACAGGCAAAAATATTTTTAGCATTCTACAAACCACTCAAGCTGCAAAAAAAAGAAACTCTCATATACAGAAAAAAAAAGAACAACAGCGAAGTTGAAGCATGGAAATAAAGTTATGTAAAACGAGAGTAGAAGAAATTAAGAGCGCAAAATGACCTTGCTTCATTATTTTGTGAATTGCCAAGCTAGTAAAAAAGAATGCTGAAAGGTACAAAACAAAAAAAGTCATTGCATCAAAGAACGTACGTCGTTCTTTAATTTAAAGCAGGCGATCTTGACTTTTTAACGACTAATTCATGAGCAATAGGACAACCAAAAAATAAGATTCATGAAATTAAATGTGACAAAAGCAAAAAAGTCCTTCGACAGTTTTCCTATTCCATATTCATATACCACCAAAAGCCGAAGATGTTCCAAATACATGACAAAAATTATTGACACATTTAAAAGGCAATTTCGCAATACAAACCTTTTATACAAAATAATAATGAAAAATACACCGAAGAGAAATAGCTTCTTCAAATCAGGACGGGATGCAATACAAATTTCATCATACGTACAACTTGATAAGGTTCCTAATTTCTCCAAAGACGTGACGCAGTTCTTTGGCTCTAAAAAAATAAATGAAGTGGGTTTCCTACTTGAAACTCTGTAGTTAAACTACTGACCAAAAAAATGCAAGAAATATCAAACATCTTCAAAAAGAATGCAAACTGAAAAATCATTTAGATACAAGATTCTAAAATTACACAATAATCAAAGTTAAAAAAAAACCAACTCGAGAACATTCCGGTGAAATCCTTGTAACTGTTGTGTCGTTGCTGCTAGCCCAACATCTCTAGGTAGGGTACCTAACGCACTATTTAGCCACTCCGATAATTTCTAAAATTTTACCACACAAGACTCTGATCATTTCTTTACTAGTATTATCTAGAATTATATAGAGATAAAGAACTTGACTGCATCATTTTCAAAAAAAGGTTACCTCTTTCGACATCTTTCCGATCATAAAAATCACTTCAGCCATGTCTCGCCTCAAAGATCCTGTTACTGAGAAAATCGAAGCCCTCAAACAACCCGACACTAATCTTTCGCCGTACTTATCCAATAAACTTTCTGCACCTTCAACGCCTTTGTCTCGATAATTCGCCTGGAAAGCAAAAAATGTATTTTAAGAAAATATTTTTTGCAGCCCTTCCCAGCTTATATCAAAAGCCATAACATCCTAAAACAAAACAGCCATGAGAACAATGAACGTATCGCTCAACACAAACAGATTTTATAGCGTTCGAGGCGTTATAAAATAAAGAAAAGAGATGAACCATTAGCGAAAAATTTACCTTTCTTGCAATCAAAATTGAGTCAACAGACTCTATAAAGAACTTCGTAACAGACCGATTCGCTTCGACGTGATCAACGTCAAGCGCAGATATACCGCACTCAAATAGACGCTCACAGACGGGTAATATAAAGAAAACGGATGCAGCACGATGCACAAATCTAAAGCTAATTCATGACCCAATTATTGAAATAAATGAGGAAATGACAACTCTCTCACCTACCATGAACAAGAATGAAAATAGAAATCCAAGTTGAGCAAGAAGAAAAAAATGAAAAAGTTAGGCTTAAAACAAGGTAACACTCTGATGAAATTATGCATTAATTTTCACTAAGGGTTCCCAACCTCTTGTTTCATTAGCAAAATACTGAAAAAAAAATAAAATTCATATATTAAAATTCTGCACAGCGCTGGAGCAAATATTTCTTTGAGAGCAAAAAATCCAAGAAAAAGTGAACCTGATACCAAGCCTGTACAAATCGTCAATTGTATCTGGATGTTCTCGAAAATTATTAGAACGAAGAAGCAGCTTGAAAGACTCTTCAGATAATGCCTAATTATAGAATAATTTAATTACAAGAATAGGGACTGTATGCGGTCGGAATCACTCATTAACCAAGTTTAGATATGAAACTCTCTGACTTAAACAATAAAAAGTAGAATGAAAAGTTTCAGCTATTTGAACGTTTTTTGAAAAATCTGAGTTCATAAAAAGTAGGAATTAAGAAAAGACGCGTGAGTGTAGCATTTAAGAATTGAATGCAAGAGCCCTTATCATACCCGCCTACATATCACTTTAGAAATTTCAAATACTTTGGCACTAAATTACTGAGGAAATGTGACCAATAAAATGTTAAGTACCTGTAGCATAAGCACAAGACCCTGCCTGTAGTGTTCTAACTGACCATACTCGTCCACTAGTATACTAGCCAAATATAAAAAGCAAGAATGTTGATGACGGTTGTAAATGTCGATCATCTGAATGATATAACTAAAATTTTGGCAACTGCGCAATGAAAGTTTGTGTACCTTAAAAAGGGTAATTTCTAAGAACTTATTATCTAACTAACCTGATGAACCAACGGGTCGACAAATATAATAGACTGAACTCCAAGTGAACGAATAAGAAACCGAATTGTTCGACAGAGGTGCTCCACAACCCTCGTATTGTCCTCAAATTTGTTTAGCGCCATAGAGAGAACTGGCCAAACCTTATTCACAGTATCAAGAAAGGGAACGGGAGCTACGTCTGAAAAATTACCAGTTGACTAAATAATTGATCCTCTACAGCTGCACACAAGTTTTTCAACAAAATAAAGTCAAAAAAATAAGAAAAATAAGACGAACTAAACAAAACAACATAAAGAGAAAAAATAAAAGAATAATTTTCAAAAATATCATAATTACTGTTATTCGGAGACGTTGATTTTGCAGGTTGACTTTGCCACGGCTGGAGTTGTCTAAAAATAGCCGCAATACGGTCGATCCACAAAACCGGATCATTGGTGAGTTGCACCCAAGCATCAGAACAGTTCTCGTTATTTGTTTGAGATGATGGTGAAGAACCATTAGGCAGGGTATCCTTAGCTGAAGTAATCAACTGAAAAAAAACTCGCTTAAGAAGTAATAAGTTCTCAAAAATCCAGAAATGCAGAGCTAAAAGGATCGATCGCTAGGTGAAAAAATCGATCATTACTTTTAACAACAAACTCAGTCACTGCCTACCAAAAGTATAATGAAAAATAAATAAAGTTTTTTATGCGGCAGCTTTGCATATCATAGCTTACGCTACGAATTCACTCCGCTTGGCCATATTAGAATACCACTGCTGATAAAATAAACCCATTTCCTATTTCTTAAAACTTATATGACATGCAGAAAACTCCTTTTTAAACAACAGAAACTTTGTGTAAAAATGAGGCTACAAATTCACCAATAAGCAAATAAATAAAAAGGTGAGAACGGAAGCAGGCTTTATTTAAAGTAAACTCTCGTAAATGAAGGTTGCGAAACCCTGGTAAAAATAACACTAACAAATGCGACTAAACAAAGCTTGACTGCATTCCAAAACAGTTGAATCACGAAGAAAAAGGCTTAAGTCACATATTATTTGTACTGCTCAAATTAAGTCCTCAAATTAATTTGCTGATGAAGTAAGAAAGAGATGGATGAAGATAAAATGAAAGCTCCGAGAAACAAGAACTTATCTAAGAAACAGTAAAGGTAAAAACTTTGCAGTGTTCCGAAGTGGCTTTCAAAAACCTAGTGCACAGTTTCATTGTAGAAATAACAGAACAACTGAACACCACACAGAAACAAAACATTTTCGATCAGAACCATGGAACTTCTAGAGAATGAATGGTTTTGAGACTAGAAACCTAAAAATAACCACCCAAATACGCCCAAGAAATAACTGATTTGGGCAGCACTGATAAGTGTACCAATGGCACAAAGCTGTGAAATACCATTCACCTACGTGTCTGACAGGGTAGTCAAACAACATAAGAACGTAAATCAGACATCAATATTTCAGCTTACCCATTAAAATCAAAGGTATTTCGCGAGTCATAAACGCAGCGTTACTCGTCACGCCTCTTGACGGCTGTCGAGTGCGTGAAATCTTTTGTAAAATGAGTTTTTGAGTCTTTCCGTATAGAGTGCAAAAGAAATATGTCCTTCAGCAAGCAAAGAGTTAACAATCATGATATACACTAATAAGCGCAACAAAAGTTTAATAAAAAATTTTCTTTAGCGCTCGAGTAATTGGCTGCACTATTAGACCAAAAAGTGTCGCAAAAGAATGTCATTATTAGTTTTTCGCGAGTGAATGCTCTAATAAACTGTACAGGGTAAAAAAAAACAAATGATAAGAAGCAAAAGCATTAAGTGCACTCGAAAATCAGTGAAAAAGACAGGTAAAGCTCAGCGCAGTAAACGGGGAACGACTCCAAACTGTGCTATTTCAAATCAATAAATTTTACTTGACTAAATAAGGAAAAAAAAATTTTGCCATCAACTTCGACTAAAATAGAAAGGAGGAAAAGAAAGCGTTTATATAAAAAAGCAAAAACAACTTGAAATATGAATCCATCGCAATAACTCTCAACTGAACAAAACCATAAAAAGAAAAAATTTTTGAAAGAATCAATAGTAGCTGCTTATTTTTCCGATTTTTGTGTTAATATGTATTACAGAGTAAAAAACGCATGCAAAAAATTTTTTGAAAAAAATTAATGGCAAGCAACTTCCAAGAAAGGGGACAGAAAAAATAAGATAATATTGCTAAGATTCCTCTACTCAGGAAGAGCTAAAATTGAATGGCATTAAAGAAGCTTTTCCTTAAGACGGCAAAACTTTTTGCTTGCTTGCCGCAAACATTACTAAAATAAAACGATGTGTACAAATAGCATGACTGTAAAGGAAGAAATACTGAGCCGTATAGTTTCCAACACTAGCAGCTTCGCTGTCACTGCTCTAAACAAACATTTTGACAAGATATCTTGTTCGACAATCGCAATTTAAATTCTTTTTGTACATAAATCGTAATAATGTAAAAAGTTTAAAAAATGATAAACAAATCAGTCGTTCTAAAAGCCTGGAAAAGAAGCTTGCCAATACGCGATAGATGCAAAGATAAATAAATGCAGTCACCGCATCCAACTGTTTAGGATGTTGAAGTAAAAACATATAAAAAAATCGTATCCCGTGCAAAAAACGATGACAGTACTTAAAATAATAACAAGAATGACTTGCCAAAGCCAAGCGATCAGTTTGAGGGTCTGTGATCACCTTTAAACATGATGCCATTTCTTCTGGTGGAAGGCCATTTAATAATGATGCGCTTGCTGAAATATAACTCCCATTCTCAAAAAAAACGGAAATCATAGCTTTAAAAATCTTCAGAAAGCAAAGGAACAATTGCTAAAGCACACCAGACACTGCTTGACAGGAATCCTTGAATTACCTTTCAACAATGATAGAATTGATGCTTCAACTTGTTGTCCTTTCGACGTAGTTTTTTGAAGAACAGGTATTAGAGCAAGAAGCCTCTCAAAATACTTTGTTAGAGATGCCCCGCACTTATCAAATATGGTCTCCAATGACTCTGCAGCAACCCTCACGTAAATTTCACTCTGTGCCTTATTTAGTAACCAGTCAATGCACTCATCTGAAAATACACCACCTTATAAAGCATTTTAAAGCTAAAGAAAATATTTAGAAATTAAAAAAAATACCTCGGTAGGCTTTATTTTCGTCAAGCCAATCCACAAGATTCCCGAACAATCTAATAGCTGTGTGAAAAAGTGCAGGATGTGAGTCTGGCGAAAGCTCCAGCACCGCCCTTACCAATGATGGAACTACAGTTTCCTCTGTTCTGCAAGATAATAATTTTGAAAATCCAACCCTTAAAAATTGAAATGCGCCAAAAAGGATAGTGTCTGGCAGCAAACCAAAGGTAACTACACTACCAAGACGTTTGAAGTTTCACAGCTCTAATCCCTTGCATCTTTTATATAACCAAGAATGTGACTTTATAAAATGAAACACTTTCGTTTCTTACCGAGAAACTTTACTGAACTAAAAACCTAATCAAGCAAAAACCTTGACTTACGGTAGCACATTATGTATTACAACCGATATTATGTAAAGTGCGGCTTCAGATTCAACCCAAGTACCCATTGCACAGGAATGCAAGATTGTGATCATCTGAACACAGCATAGACAGCCGGGATTTGTGCACAATGACACAACAGTAAAAAAAGAAGAACAAACAGCATTCTGCGCAACCCCGTAAATTCGAGAAAACACATGTGTCTTGGGCAAAATATGCTTTCGAAATCTAAAGAACGACCTACATTGCTAACACAATTGTCTGTTCCCACAATAAAAACAACATCTTTGATAGAATCAGCAATCTTCAAACGATATTCATGTTCACCTTCGTAATCTGGCACGTCTTTTTCATCAGGATCCAGTTGACAATGCCGGTACAACGCCAGCAAATACCTACACTGATAAAGAATATTTTTTGCACGTGCGAATAGTACCACGAAAGTTAACACAATAATACACAATTAATTAGAAGAAAGTTCTCAATATTGAATCCGTTTAGTGTAATAACCTTTCAATAAATGGTCTGAATTTTTCTGACAGACTATCATCATTTCTGTCGTAAAGGAACTCTGAAAGACGATACCAAATATTGAAAGTCATTTCAAGAGCCTGAAATGTGAAAAAAATGAGTGAAATAAATTCTAACAGTTGAAGCGAGACAAACATAAGATTCATAAACAATCTGACTAACATGCTCCGCCATCACTACTTTGTGCTGATATCAATAGTTTCATAAATGTTAAAGAGTGTTCTACCACACACCACTTCTTTCCCCTTGCAACTAATCTTTAGCTTTAATAGCTATAGGAGTGCACTTTGAAAAAATAATAAAAAGAACTCTTATCCTTCTTTAGGTCTACCAAAAGGAAATTAACAGAATTTTCTGCTAGACAGAGCAAATGAAGTAAAAACAAGGACCAACAAAACAAAAAAAATTATCAAAACTCAAATACTTCAATAAATTAATTAAAACATTACTTAATCAAGTTTGACAAATGATATATATATGGGACATTCCACGCCAAATCGCACAAGTTTGCACCTCGACCTCTCAGATTTTTTCCATTTTTTGCCTACTTGATACCGGATTTTGAAATCAAAAGGGTTTGCCTCAAAAAGTGCGCTGGCTGCAAAGTTAGACCGCTCTGAAGTGCGAAAAAAACGCAATTTACCCTCGATATGGTCACCTTTAACAACT
>UXUI01007777.1:16340-28829 GCA_900576705.1 Enterobius vermicularis
GAAAAAAGGTACGAACTTTGAATTTAGCACAACAAACTTTGCTTACGACTAGCAAGAACATCAGAATTGGCCAGACGGCCAGATACGTAACCAAAGTTCGTTATGCTGAATTCAAAGTTCGTACCTTTTTTTTGCAATTTTCAAATTTCTCTGACTGCCTGTTTCTCCTACTCTCTCGCCTGAATATTGTTCAGCGTGGCAGTCAGAACATCAAGCTTAATGCAGTGGTCGGATTCATGATATTCTTTTGGATGTATGTTATCACCAGCTACTCAGTGATGGTCCTGAAATACTAAACGACTTTCTTCAGTAGGACGCGCCCTGCAGATGAGGAAAAAGGGGGAAAAACAGCAAATTCCTTCGTCGGTGCCTACTTTTCTCTTTGTTAACCGTGAAGTATTTGTGGACAAGAAACATTTTTTTTCTTTTAGTTGTGGTTAGCACTGGAAAAAATGTGACGAGGAAGGTAATAGAAATATGGCGCTTCCATCTGTTTACTTATTTACGTCATTCAACGAAAGCAGAGTAATTATCAGATAGGCACACGAGATGCATAAAGGAGTACCAGCTAAGACATTTGTGGATCATACTTATAATATTGAAAGTTTCTTTAAGATAGCGCTTTAATTTTACTACTTATCCACATAAAGTCAGCAGTTATGTGATATGCCTCAGAGTTATAAAGATAAGGTGCACAATTCTATAAATGACTCTTTCGAGTTTCTGCAACACTCAGCGGACAATTGATGTGCCTATCTCGTCACTCCAAAAACAAATTAATTTTTTGCTTTTATGTTCCTCAATTGTTGGAGCACTAGTTAACGATGCAGTCATTTAGAAAAAAAGATTTTTTACAAAATGCATAAGGTTTTTGGTAGTGACGACGTAATAACGTACTAAAACTGCTAACTGGACAAAATTGTCGTACTTGGTGGCTTGAAAAGATTTTATGAATACAACAGTCACCGAAATGGCTAATTGTAGGAAACAATTGCATCAGAAATTGCTAGTTTCAAGGATAATACTGTGTATATTGCGAAAAAACCGTTCTAGGATACTAAATAATTAAAAGAAAAACCAACCTAGTGCTGTAGTTTTCTACACTTTTATGTTTCATCCTCTTTCTTTTGGTAAATTTTATGTACCTAAAAAACCTTTATATATTTTTTAAAAAAACAATTGATCAAAGAGGCAGACAAGAGAAACAATGCTTCGGAAAAATAAACCAGTATTTTGTTATGTCGATTGTTTTTTTTTTTTGAATCTGTTAAATTTTGTTACAAATGACCATATTGTGAGTAGGTCTTTTTGGTTATCAGTGGTCTTCATCTTAGTCTATGTCGATGACGATATCAAATTTGACACAAATCTCAACGATCGACTGCTGCCAGAGTTTTGTCACTAATCGCTGATATTAGTTTAAAACACAAAAGCCTTTTCTTTTTGCGTCTTTTCGCAGCAAAAAAACTAGATTTAAATTCATCTATTCTCTATCCAGCTGGATTCCCTTGGGTCTACGTTACTCCGCTAAAGAGCTCGTACTAAGGTACAGTAGCAGACAGCTGCCACGACAGAGGGCAGTGATATACAGGGTGGTAATCGTTTGTGAACTTTTTGAAGAAACTACGTAGATTTTTGCTTGACAGTTTTGAATAGGTCTTTTAGACTCTCTTTTTAAACTTTTATTTTCAATTTAATGGTTGAAGCTGCTTTCTTTTTTATTTTGCATCACTTGGATAAAAAAATTTTTAACACGATATCAAAGAGACTTTATGAGAGTTATCTAGAAACTTGCCAAGTTTCTTTCTTTTTTCATTTATAACAGACCGTGGGCTACGTATGTTCGTCAAATGCAAGTCCACATCGCAGTCATTGTTGGACTGACATTGGCTAGCAGTTTTGGCGTCGATGCCGTTACCGCCTTTCGTAGAAAAAAGTTGGTGTTAACAATCCCAAAATTTTAGCACAAGCGACGTTTGACTAACAAATTAAAGTTTTTTTCGAAATTTGTCTGTATGTTGTTGAACGGTTATTCCTTCTTGATACGTTAAACGCTGTTAAGTCAATCAGTTTTATTTAACTTGGTAGCTTTTCAAAGATTTTTTTTTTGAAAAAAATTGTATCTTGGGATAATCTTTTGCCAATCTCAGTTTCGAAAATCAAAGAGACGTTGTCGAAGAAAACAAAATTGGAAGAAATGATGTTGCACGCCAACGTTACAAGGAGCGCCTTATGAGCGCTCTACAGCATCTCTCATTACAGCTGAATACAACGATCTGCGATGAGCTCATAGACGATAACGTATCCTACAAGAGAAGAGTGGAGGCAGTCGAAAAGGCCCAAAAATGGCGATATATATTTGACAAAAGTAAATTGATATATAAAGCAAAAAAAAAGTAAACTTTTCTCGCTAAGTGCTCTAAACTTTACCTATTATTTAAATGGCGACACGAAATGTACTGACATTTCACACTGGCATTTTAGTCTTAAATAAAAACGTCTAAAAATTGAAACTTTTTCAGTGTTTCAGCAAAACATTTACTGAGAAAAAATTTTTTAAAATATTTTTTACATGGTTCACTAATAACAGAAGATAATAACCTAAGTTTTTTTGAATAATACCGTTGTCTATATTAATATCTTCTCTTAAAAAAACTGTTCTGTAAAATATCTGAAGCACATAAAGTAATAACGAAAAAGATTTTTAACATAATTTTACAAGTATTTTAGATGCGAAACGTTGAAGACGGTTTTTGGTTTTAATGAAAGACCACTTTCCGATGAAGAGGCTGAATACCCATTAGCTTATGGAATTGTTGCCTACAAGCATATAGATCAGGTAAAAGATCTAAAGTAATACATATTAAAGTTTTCAGTTGAAAAACAGATAAGTTTTCGCTGGCAATTTAAAAAGAGCAATTTTTTGGATAAAATTACTACTGATTTTTTCAGTACTTAATGCTTCCTGAAAAGTGCTCTTTCTCAGTAAGTCTTTCGTAAAATGTTGACTTACAGCTACACAACTGTCATCAGCAAGTTTCATATCTAAAGATGATTGTTTTTGCAGGAGTAAAACTTCTGTTCTAGATAGATCTTCAGACCGCTAAAGAAGAACTGAAAATTGTAGTTTTAAAAGTGAACCAAATTGTAGCAATTTTCTTATCAGGCGTCTTTGCCACTAATTCCCTTTAGCAGCTTTGAGTCACACAAAAGTTTAAGCAGAGACAGAGTATAACACTTTTAGCAGTTTTAAAAAAAATTTTGTTACTGCTACATGCTAAAAAGCTATTTAAATTTAATAGATTTTTTGCTGCTACTTTGTGATAAGTACTGAATGGTTTATAAAAACCTCTCTATCTTTTTTCTTATTTTTAACAAAATTTTGCCATATTTTAGCAGATAGCAATGTTACCGGCAAGTTGGATGAAGATCACTAGCTTATGTGAGTTCAAGAGTTTTTTGGTCTATTCTGATTTTTTTTCAGATATATTATATGTTAAGTGCATTTTACCATCCACAAAACCTGTACTGTATCGCTTTAGACAGTAAAGCTTCATTTGTCTACAAAAAACAGGTCGATCTATTACAGCTATGTTTTCCGAACATACGAGTTATTGTAAGAAATTCGCACATTATGTCACTAAAACAATGCTCAATTTCTTACCAGTTATGACTGTGAAACTTGCACTGCATTTACAATACGCCTGAAAAAGCAATATCAATAGCACATAAGAAAGCTGTTTTTGTTATTTTAGCACATTGATATGAAAATCGAATGGTGCGAATACGGAATACTTCGAGGAGTAATGTCATGTGTAGAATATTTAGTACAGTCTTCCAATAAGTGGAAATATTACCAAGTAAGATTTATTGTCAATAGCTAAATGATATATACTGTCAAATAATCTAACAGAATATCAACTGCAGTACTTGTCTGGTTTTGATCTTCCGATTAAAACAAATCACGAAATGGTTCGTATATTTAAGCAACTTAATAATACAATAAATATGGAAATTTTGCGTTTTCCTGCTTATCGTTACGGATCCAAAAAGGTAGGTTTTTTTTTGAGCTTCAGTGGTATTTAAAATATTTAGGATAGCTTTTGCGAGATCGATTTCTGCGAATACACCCGGTCATCTGGAAACTGACTCAGAAGGAGTGAGTGCGTGTGAGGCAAAAGAAACTGGTCAATGTATAATCGAAAATTTCTTTTCCTGTTGTTACAGAGACCCGTACCGTACGGCATGAATATGTTCAAAAGCAGCGTGTCTGCATTGATCCCGCATAGAGTGGCGAAAGAGATGGTTGAAAATGAGAAAGCTGTTGCACTTTACAAGTATTTAAACGGGACCATCTGCCCTGACGAATCATTCTGGTTGACAGCAGCAGGAAACAAAAAAAGTAAAATCGTTATCTTTTCTCTTTTTTTTCCATTTCCTAACAATTCATCAATTACCAAACCATCTTGAACTTATTATAGAGACACCATTTGATTTATTAAAGCAGAATAATGCATTCGTTTTTTCTGATAAACTGTTTGCTTAAAATTTTAGCAGAATAAAACTTGTTTTTGACAAGAAAAAGCGCAAATACAATTAGTCGACTGAAAATGAAAAGGATAACATGAAAAAAGCTGACTTTCTGTGTCAGTTTTGAATAACTTCAATTTAGTTTTCCCAATGCCCGGTTCGATCAATGCAACCAAATGGCTCGATTTTTTGGAGTATAGACGAAGTATCGAAGTTGCCAGAAACCTTCCAATACCATACTACATTTCCAGGTTTCAAGTCTGGGAAAATTCTGGCTTTTCAAAATTGTGTCAGGGTAGGTAGCCTCTTCCAACTCATTTCATCATTCAGGGAGCTTACTCATCTTTCATTTATTGTTAGAGGACTATGAAGACTTTAAATTTAAAAATACTAATGACGCCGTGACTAAAGCAACTGATATTACCAAACTGACAGCACCTTATCTTAGTTTTTCTGATTACAGTACAGAATAAAATTCAGTAAGCCATATTCAATGTCAAAAGGCGTGACTGGCTTGACTGACTTCTGCTTTCTTAGGTAAAATTGTTTCCGGATCTTGCGTATTCGGTGTAAAAGACATACCAATATTAGTAAAACGACCCGAATTAGTTGTCCACAAACTCTACTTAAACTACCAACCGGCAGCATATTTTTGTTTCTACAAATATGTTAGAGAACGAGCGCTTGGCAACATAACCGACTTCAATCCCAAACCCTATGCTGAAATACCATTTGTCGCTGTTTCTAAGGGTGCTCGAGTGGAAGACGTTCTGTTCCCACTAGAAAATCAGGATCATTACTGGTGACATCTTACAGAACAAAGGTTTATTTTTGTTACTGCGTTAGCTGTATTACCTTATAATTATTCAAATGTTGATGAATCTAACCACTAAATAACGGTCCCATGAGTCAGGTTATCGCCACTTGTAAAAATAAAAAAATTGGAAGTAGCAACAGTGAATTGTGCTGTGGCAAAAGGTTTATTGTTCTCCAGCCGATAAAAGATTGAAATAATTACATTCAGTATCACAATTGGCAATTAAAAGTTGCTGAAAACTCCCGCGAGTCACACATTAACCACATCCCCATTTGCAAAGAAAAACTAGTACAATACCAGAAAAGCATTTCACCGACATGTTGCAAAAAATAATGATAAAAGGAAATTCCTGATTGTTGATCTAGATGTTACATATGCAGTTTGCTTGAAACTGCACTTAATAGAGTATATTATTACCTGTTGAATGTTGAGAATCCGCTGCTATGCGAGATCTTACAGGCAATACTAATTAACGACATAAAGCGATAAATTGAAATATACCATCGACAAACTAGAAGCATCTATAGGGCCACAAACAAACAGGAAATAACTTTAGGAACATCAGTAAGTGGTGGCAGAAAAATTTAGAACGCTTGATATACGAAGTATTGTGAATTACTTCTTACAGTGTATAGAGCCTTTTCAGACGTTTGGTTCCTGCCCTCATAATGTTTCAGTGCCATACCACATTTATTCGTCTGCTCAAAAGAAACAACCTCGTAGTTCCTCTAACCAACAAATTCGACAAGAGACGCACATCAGTAACGAGCAAATGGTAGAGCTTGTCGGTACAAAAATTTTCAAAGTAATAATCGTTTCCCGAATAGGACAGTAACAATAACAGATGGTAAAGCATTTTACTCTTTGTCAGAATCCAACGAAAAGTGACGCAAAACTACAAAAAGTTAGTCAACAAGCAAAGAAAAGTTTTCAAACAGAAAGAAAATGATTTAAAAATTTACTAACAGAAGACAAGTATCGCCGCCCATATTGTTTTGTACCTTGCTGAAACTACGTAAGAGTAGCGGTGTATTAAAAATAAAGCTTAGATAAATCAAAATTGATCAATAAAACTTTGAATGCAATTGAATTCATAACAAAAAAGTAACAGTAAACCATTTAACAATGGTAACAACTTTACCTAAAGTCATTTTTTAACCAATAATTCTTCGTGCTAATTTACATGACTAGAAAAACCCTTCAGAATTTTATGTCACTTAAATCATATAACTACTTTTTTTCCAAATAAAGCCATATGAACGTTCGGTTTTAGTAAGGAGAAACCCCTTATCGCAGTTTAAAATCCGCATTCAAAACAAAACAATTATAACGTCTTCTTAAACACGTTTCATTTAAGCTTCTGACCACAACTTTTGCCAAATATAATAAGTGATCATTAACTCAAAAATGTCATGCTAAATGACTGAGTGAAAGAAAAAGAAAAAAAAGAAAAATTTTCAACGCATCATGAACAATAACACAATAAATTAAAATTTACTAAGTTATTCACATACAAATTTTTTTTTCTTCTCTCCTTCTGACAGTGAAATAATTTTTTCTGATTAATAATGTGAGACCTTGTACTATATACCGAGTGCAATTGTTTGAGCAGATCAATAAGGCAAAATTTCCCCTGTATTCTTGATAAATGAACCCGAATGTTCTTGACGTAGTGTTAAGGCTGTTTCAACCTGTTTCTTCGTCGATTCCTCAACCTGCAGAACAGTTTGACATACCTCCAGCATTTCAAATATGAAAAAAGAAACAAGCATAGTTACAGTATTAGTAAAATCAAGAAAACTTTTACTCATTACACTCAGAAAATCCTTAGAAAATTTCTGTAGAAGACTTTAGATTGGTAGTATAACCATCATTCTTCTCGAACCAAATGCTTTGTTATGTAAGCCTTAGCAAGCAAGAGAATAAGCATTGAAAACTGTTCTAGGCAAGAAAATCAAAACATTTACGCTGTATGTAGCGCCAGAGCCTCCCATATCTGTACGACACCACCCCGGATCCATCGATACTACTAAGATAGCATTTGGAGTAAAATCAACTGCCAGCGTTTTGGTCAGCTGGTTAAGAGCAGTCTGAATTAGAGAAAAACAATAAATTTTTTCTCGTTTAACAACCAATAGCTATAATAATTATAATTAAAAAAATTCTAATAATTTGGTGATAAACAGTATCTACACATATACTGTACCTCACTAACAGTATCTTAAATCGTAAGAATAATTAAAAAAAAAAATTCTTTACTGACTTTTGAAAGACCATACGGAATATTTTTTACATATTTTGTTCCACCATTATTCAATGAAATTGAGCCAAGTGCACTACTGATATTAATAATTGCTGCTCTATGAACGCCCCATTCTTTTGAGACAGAATTTTCTGATGCAAGTTTTAACAATGCATAAAATGCCTGTAAGATAACCAAATATTTTTGTAAATAAGTTATATATTTCGCCAAAATGTGAAAGAAAGCTACCAAATACCTCAACTACTTTAGCTACTGATACAACATTGGTATCGAAATGTTGTAAATACATGCTTCGATCCGCACCTTCTAATTTACTGCCATCAGCTATCATGATTCCTGCATTATTGATCAGTAAGTTAAGACCAACATCATCACCTAGAGTTGTTTTTACCTACAAAAACTTTTTCTCAACAAAATAACTACAAAATTACAGGAACAGCTAAGAGGAAAAACGACAACAGTGGTGGCTGGTGAGAGAACATTAATTAACAACTTGTTTGCATTGATTTACCTACTGACCAACATCACTAAAACTTTAACTACTCTAAACATACAATAACAGTAAATATAAATGTAGAAACTGTTTGAATGTAGACTTCAAATAGCTTCAATTTCAACTGAAATGGCCATAAGTACTTTATTTTGATTCTACTACAAAAAAACATCAGCAGTTTTAGCCAATTTTTTTATTTTTTTTTTCATCCCGCAGTAACACCAATAATCTGACTGTGAGAAGGGAAAACACTATACTACACTCTACCTTTCTTACAGCATCACTTATCGATTTATCTGCGTTAACATCCAGCTGGATACAGTGAATTCGCGCATCGGCTTTTGCTAACTCTCCGAGCTCCTAAAATCCTAAAATAAGGTTTCTGGTAGGCAATTCAAAAGTTGCCAACTAAAAAAGTGTACTACCTAGACGCTCAATCAAACAACAAACAATACTGTTCAAAAAAGAGAACAAACAATAAACAGAGAAAAACAACAGCAACAACAAACATAGGCAATTATTTGAGAAGATGATCGATATTTATAAAGAATGTAATATAAAATCAAAATAAGAGGAAAAAAAATTAATCACTATTCTGCAGCAATCAAATTATGCTTTTCTTCGTCAAAAAACTCTTCCCTTCCTTGCACGCTTAACTTCTGAACTAAATTTTTTCTTTTTCACTAACTAATTTCACCGTTACTGCACTCATCCCACCAGTTTTTTTTTGTCCGAAACAAACAGGTTGACTAAGATATTTCTCCATTACTTTCCTCGCTCTTTAATGTAGATAAGCAAAACCACTTTCACCAGCACCTATTTGACTCCTCCCTGGTTTATGTTATAGCACCATTTCGACTAGCAAATAGTAAACTACTATTCCAGAAAGCGTATAAAGTAGAGAAAGCAATGAAATTAGCAGAAAAATAAATAGAAATAAATTACTAGCGACCTCAGAAAAGTTGCAAAAAAAGAAGCTGAGACAGATAATTCAAAAAAAGAGAAAACTAAAGTTTTGAAATTTTGCAAACTTGCTGACTATTTATATGACAACTCTTTGCTCCAGCATTGCTGAGGGAATTATAAGAAGAAGAAATTTGACTAAAGTAGCGCTTTGCGAATAATTTTCTGCTCGACAAAGTATATAGGATCCCACTAACAGTAGTATTACGCTTGTTGAAGTGGCTTTAGCCAGTGAGGAAAGACAAGGTGGCACCAGATTTTGGCTGGACTTGAGCTGTGTTATTAAACTGCATTTTCTAATACACTTAAATTGTTTTAGCCCTCTTAGTTAACAAATTTATTTTTTCAGCTAATTTCAGTTTTATAGTACCGTTCCTACTTTCCCTTCTATTTTGATCTAATAAAGTAAAACTAACTTCTGGTCCTATAAAGTTTAAATCAGAAAACTCTATTTTACTTTGCAGAACAAAAAATCTCGCACAAAAACTTCCATAAAAAAGAAAAACTAAAAAACACATTTTTGTGAAATCCTGTACGTTCTGATTGTTTGCTAGAAGGCTGTAAAGACCATGAAACATTGAGAGATTACAAAAATTTTTGCCCACTGAAAAAAGTTAAACTACCAAATCGTATCAAGAAAATAAAACTGTAAGCTCTCGAGCAGGCCTAGCTGCGTATCACTTTTGCATCTTGACTAGACATAACATTTGTTTTTTCAGCTTCCCTTTCATAGCCAAATACTGCAGCTAAAAAAATTATAAAATACTAATGTCATAATATAAAAAAGGTGCATAAAACGCCAAAATTTCGTTGTAAGCGTTTCCTTTGGCTAAAATAAATTGCTTCTACAATTGGGTCTGAAGTTCCCGTCTCTTTTAAGCCTAAAAAAACGAATCTGTTATTTAAAAGACAAGAGTTCTCTAAACTTGCTGTCTTCTCCTCTGATGGAAAACACAAATGAGGAAGTGTAGCAACCATAAATTCAAAAGAGTTTTTTCCTTCTCTGCAAAGAATTCTTAGAAATAAGAGGTTTTTCTCTTGGGAGAACACAACAGAGAAAAGACAGAGTAAAGTATAGAAAAATGTAAACGAGGCAGAACCCTAAGAGCTACCAGAAGTTTTCTTAAGAATCTACCCCCTTCTTGTTTCAAAACTGGCTGATAAACTGAAATTTTTTGGCTTTTTCCGATTATGTCTTTTCAAACGGTTTGCATTCAACTCATTGGCCAACCGTTAAATTGTTGTCGTTTCCTCATCATTTTCATTTATTTTTTCCTTACTCTTTCATTTATACAAACAGATAACGATCAAGAAAATGTATTAATAAATTAGTACCAATGTAACGTTTTCTAGGCTCATAAAAATATGATCGACCATGATTACAACCAGTAAAGCACACAAATAACTTCACAAATATATATACAACATAAACATATATACTTGGAGATGTCATCTTATCAAAGAAAATCGCTTACGGATCCTTCAGATGGTTTTCGGACACAAGCAAAAATGTGCTTAACTTCAGGATATTTAGCCCACTGTTTGAGAAGACCAAGTCCAATGCCACGATTCGCACCGGTGATGAGGATTGACGATGGCACTAGAACCATGTTTAGACTGCAAATATACCAAATGCTGCTAGGTGGAAAACTGAAATTTCTTTTCGGTTTCAGAAAAAATGCCAAACGAGAGAGAAGTTGAAACGAAAAGGAGAGAAGAAACTGTACCATCCGTTATTCTAATCCTCTGTAACAAAAAGAAGTTACTGATGACAAAAATATTTTTGGATACATTCAATTTGTCTACAGAGTCGACGTCACCGGTGTGAAAAAATTGAAAAGATGAATGTATTCGCTAGAAACGGCGAGCACGAAGGAAAAAAGACGAAGAAAAATGTAAAATTAAAGTATAAGGAGAAGCGAACGAACTGAGAAATATAGCAAGTTAAAGGGAATTACAAGCAAAGAAGGAAAAAACAAATACGTCTCTTTTTGAAGCGACACAAACAAATAGTTTTTTTCGTTTTTGTTCTCAATTTACCAGAGCATAAAAGTATGAGAGGATGGCCTGGCCCAACTGCACAGTGTTGTCCGCTATGCAGCGTATTTAGTCTCAGTTAAAACTATAACATAAATTAAAACTCTTTTGTAAGTTAAAATATTCACAAAATAACCTTTTTAGATTTCACTGACACACTTTTACCATTAGCGACATGCCACTTTTTCTTGTGTTTGAATAATTTTCTCATACTTTACTTCAAAAAAATAAAAAAATAAAAATGAAAATACAAGTAAAAAAAGCTGAAAAAAGAGAAGGAAATCTATGCGTTTGGCTGTCCTTCCCCGATCATAAGTAACATAAAAAATACACTTTCAAATGCAGTAAAATTAAATAATGCTAGAAAAATGTTGACAAAAGTTTAAAGTCATTTTCCATCTTTTCTAATTCTATTTTTGTCTATTTTACTTATTTCTATGGTCCCTAATATCCACATTTTAATGCAGCATTACATTCTACTAATCGATCACTAATCAGATTACAATATATATAAAGTAATACCAAATTGGTGCAAGTGGGCAATAAAGAAGTGTTCAGTTGCATAACATCAAACTAATTTTGAATTCTTGTTTACTGCAACAGCAGTTAAGAAAAAAATGCAAAAGAACAAGCAAAAAATGCTGAAAATTGTAAAGAAAACAACAGTCGCAAAAACATCTGAAAGACTGGTGAAATACTTAAAACCGTCTCTTGGCAGTTAAGCATTCAAATGACTGCAAATGTGGTATCTCTCGATGAAATCCAAACCTTCGTCACTGTCATGTAACCAATAATTAATATTAATCGATTTAGAGGCCGATAAAAAACAAACAACCAGCAATAAGAACGAAAACATCATTAAGTATAAACAAAAAAAAAAACACTTTATTGTTGATTTTTGACATTGGAAAAAAATTGAAATAAAACCGTGGGTGAAAAAAAAGTAGAAGAACAGACAAAAAACTGATCAATTAGAAATATTAAGTGGTAGAAACGTTCATGTAAACAACAACAACAAAGCCTGAAGTAGAAGATCAGAAAGGTCTGAAGTAAAAAATTTCCACTGACAACTACAACAGTAGTCCAAAATTGTACCCATCAAGAAAGGACACCAGCAGAAACCAAAAACAAAAAACGCCAACATTCAGAGATAGCACTAAATTTTTTTTCAAAGATTTAGCAAACAAAAAAATTCTTTTCCCTCTTTAATTAAACAATTATACTCCATCTCCTTAATCCTTCCGAAACCAAAGACAAAGCTTTGATAAAGCTTAGAGCAATAATAGTAATAGTGATAGTAACAGTAATGGTGATAGTAATGGTAACAGTAATAGTAATTGTAATCATAATAGTAATAGTAATAGTAATAGTAACAGTAATAGTAAT
>UXUI01007778.1:980-12647 GCA_900576705.1 Enterobius vermicularis
CAACACTTCTTTTGCTGTGCCATGATTTATGCTTGTGCGGCAAATATATTTTGGCAGTACTTGTCCGCTCAGTAATCAAAAGCTGTTATAGTTCATTTCTTTATTAGACTCTATAATTTCGTCTGGTGTTTTCTTAGTTTTATCATACTTTTCCTCAAAAACCTCTAATTGCATTGTGGAACCTTTGTTTGGAACCGGAAGGACATCTAAAAACAGTCTTTTAACATTTGCGATGTCACTTATTCTTGTGCGATAAACAGGGCCAGATGCTTCAAAATTGCTTTGTTAATTAATCCCAGACTAAGCCACCAGCTGATTTTTGAATTAAAACTTAGACGAATATTTTTCAGTAATTTTTCGTTTGGATCTTCAAAAATATTGGCTTATAGGTTGGAGCATGTAATATTTAACTTTTATCCTTGACAGTTTTCGGAATTCGAGCCGATATAGAAGTTGAGAGGTTTTTTGACGCGTCAGCGTTTTTCTCAGGTTTGTCAGGTCGCAGATTTTATAGAATCGCTACCGGTTACGTTCTTCCCCGTTATACTTTTTAGTATGAACAGATATTTGCAGAGTTTGCTTTTGCTGCTTCTTCAAACACCATTTATCACAGCCACATTTACTCTTAGTGGCCGGTTTTTGGTACTTTTAATTATGGATCATTTTGAAGTTTACGTTGTCGCATATTGTTCATGTGGAACAAAACTTTTTCTAATATTTACATATAAATGAGCTTTTTAGCAACTTTTTTTTTTTAGTTCCAGGAAGAGTTTTAGATATGGGCGGAGCACAAAGGATGTGGATGTGTTTCTGTCTTAATGGTTACTGACTTTTCCTAGATAAAAATTATATGCACTGTTGATCTGGCATTTTAGAATATGGCAGATTTGGAAGGTTTTTTGTGGTTGTCTCATATTAAATTATCGGTTTAGTGCAGTTGCGCGAATCGTTATCAGAAATTCTTGAATAAGGTTTATGTAGGACGGGTATCCCTGCTGTACGAACGCGCATCTTATCGATACCGTAGTTCCCAAACGGCGTTTTTAGGATTATTTTGTAAGTGCTACCAAATTTTGTACTACATGAACTATTTAAAGAAAGGTCACTTTCTGCTGGGTGTTAGGAAGTTTTGCTTTATCAAATGACTAGTCTCAGGTAAGGGCACGTAGGTTCACTTAACTTTTGCTAGTGAAAAATGAATACAAATGATATCTATGATTGTGAGGATTGTAGTTGGAAGTAGTAGAATGAGGTTTGGGGTAAAGGACTGGTTAAAAGTGGATTAATTTTAGAATTATTTGATTGGAAGATTAACTGTGCTTATTGTTGAGACTGGATTGGATACTATCACTGCTGTTAGAAGTCCTTGGTGTAATAAAAATTTTTTTTTAAAATTAGGCTCGCCAATTACCACAGAGTTTGCAGTAGAAAAAGAAGACGCAAGGTTGAATATTCTTCAAGGTGGGCATTGTCAAATACGAAAAAGTTTATTTTTTTACCTATTGCAGAACTGTTTTAGATGGTACGCTGCTATTTTTGTTCCGGTGAGGCTGCAACAAAACGGTGTAAAGATGGATCTCTTGTATGCAAAGACTGCTTTTTAAGTAGTTTTGAAGCGGTAAGCTTTCACTACGTTAGGCGTTGTTTTTACTTTGGATTTAGAGTTGCTTCTGAGTTTATATTGGAAAATAACATTGCTTTTTGAGGCACTGTTTGAGCTAATAATTATGGATAGTTATAGAAAGGGCAATTAGAGGCACAGGCTTGCTTTTGATCTTTAAGCTGTTCTTCTGTATCATTTTCCAATTTTTTCTTTGTCCTGTCTTGCCAAGTGATGCAATGAAATTTTTAGTAATAAAGGTTAGACTGTGGTGAACTGAGCTTTTTTCAGGAAGTACACGAAACTATTGTCTCCGACAAGCTTCTAGAAAAAGGAGATACAATAGCTATTGGAGTCTCAGGTGGGAAAGACTCCACTGTCCTTGCCTACATCCTTAAAGAACTGAATGAGAAATACGATTACGGGGTTAAGCTGGTACTTGTAGCCATCGATGAGGGGATAAAGGTATGGTTAGCCTGTTTCCCTCTTTGGTACGCTTGAAATCTGCTTTTTGCTGTGTATGATCAGTACTTCTTTCAGTTGTTACACTGCCTAATTTTGAAATATACCATTCTTGAATTGGTTGAAAATTTAAGGGATATCGTGACGACTCGTTGAAAGCGGTGGAAAGTAATAGAAAAGATTACGAGCTACTTTTGAAAATTTTGAGCTATAAAGATCTCTTTGGGTGGACTATGGATGAAATAGTGGCCAAAGTTGGGTCAAAAAACAACTGTACTTTCTGCGGTGTCTTTAGGAGACAAGCTCTAGAAAGGTCCTTTTCCATTTTCAAAGCTCTTTCTGCAACTTAAGCCTTCCAATTAGTTGCGAAAAGTTTCTCAACTCATTTTCCCCTTCAGTTTTTTACCTCACTACAAAGGCTTTTTACTGAGCAAAATCCCACCTGGTAGCCTGTTTTTCTGCAGCTCCCGGGTTTCCTGTATATTCTTTCGTGTATCCTAAATTATTTAGTTGCTTTAAATTAAGCTCTTCACTTTCTAGTAGACGCGTTTTCTTCTGATTTTTCTAATCCCGTCATTTACTCAGATTAAGAGTTTAAGTTTTTGAAGCTGCAGGTTGCATGTTTTTTGATCTTACAAAGCATTGAAAGATTACAATTTATTTAAGGCTAGAAACAAGCAGGGCTCTCGAGGAGTCTTTAGTAAAACTCGCAAAATCAACATCTATCAGGCAGTGGCGGAGCAGGATGAATTAAAGAAGCTGTAAATAAATTTAGTGGCTATTCCTGTTCAGATTTCTGAAATACTCACTTGGCCCTCTTAATTTGAATAGCAGAGGAACTTCAGAAGGTGTAGCTTTGCAGTTAATTTTCTTAACCAGTAGGCAAGCTTAGATCAGGCGCAGCGTGTTAAAACTGTCGCTTGTAGTGTCTAGTCCAGGGAACAATTGAGGGGGGAAGAAGGTAAGATTTTTCAGAAGGTATAAACTAGGTTAGGTCTATATTTCACCCATGAGAAGGTTGAACACGATCGGTTTTGCCAGTAAGAGTCATTTTTGAAAAACCGGTCAGCTTACTATCTCTGAAGAACAGAGTTGGAGGGTTGTATTTTGGTTTTTTTCAAACTTAGTCATTCCAGAGGTGCTACTATCGTTGGTGCTAATAAACTTGCAACAGGTCACAATGCAGACGACGTGGCAGAAACTGTTCTACTGAACATGTTACGAGGAGATATCGCTAGACTGCAGAGATCATCAGTTTCCTTTTCGAGTAAGAGTTGGTGACCTGTACTTATACCTATAAATTTGTAACTTTATAGCACTTGCCATACTTTTGGAATCTGGATTGTGTGTATAAGTCAGAAGCTTATTAAGGAGTTCTGTTCTGATACGCTGCCAAACGTGTTTTTTAAAGGAGGGCTTGTTTTAACCTGACGTTCTTTTTAAATGTCAATTATCGCCCACAGTAGAATATTGGTATGACTATCCGCTTAAACTTTTTTGTTTCTAGGTCAAACAGTTCCTCTGCCGCGCATAAAGCCATTAAAGAGGTCGTTCGAAAAAGAAATCGTAATGTATGCTCGCTACAAGAAACTAACTTATTTTTCTACGGAATGCGTGTACGCCCCAAATTCCTACCGAGCATATGTCAGGTAGCAGTTGATTTCGTATCAAGTGTCAGCGTGCTTCTTGAAGTCAAAAATATTATTGACGCAGAAGTGCAACGCCTGCGGCCTAGAAGTTTTTCTTTTCAAGGCCGTTTAAAGTTTTATGTCTTACGTTGTTTTTTGCCTCATGTGTTCTTATTCAGTGCATCGAGTCTACTGAACTTGGACGAACTTTTATTCGTGACCACTAGTGCTCTAAACAACTGCCTTTGTTCTAAAGTACTGTAAAATAACCGCCTTGTATGATTTCAGGGACTACGTTAAAGAGTTAGGGAGGATAAGGCCACAAGCTATTCTAGATATAATTTACTCAGGAGATAATATTGCTCTTCGAAAGGAGGTTATTCTGCCAGCCATGAATTCTTGCGAGAAGTTTGTTTAATTAGGAGATTGCTCCTTCACTAGTCGTCTCATTAATCGTCAGAAATTTCCTGTAGTTCTAAAAACCTCGTCTTTAGGTGTGGGTCTCCATCATCTTTAAAGCTATGCAAAGCTTGCTTGCTAATCCTTGGCCTAAACAGTAATGACAACACTCTAGGGATCAGGAAAAAGGCAAGTATTCCTTCACTGTTTTAGAAAAACAAACATAAGTAAGTACATTCCATGAACGAAAAAAGGCAACAGCTAATGACCACAAAAAACTAAAATTTGCTTTCTGATATCCCATGCAATGTGGTACGTTTTAAACATCTGAATGCACAAGCTAAATTACATAAAGTAACAACAGTAAACCCGAAAATTTCTAAAAATTAGTAGGAAATAACAGTCAGGACCAGCCCTGAACAAATGCATTTGATTAAACTTTTTTTTTTTTTTTTCAGAAAAAAGAGTGGAAAGACAAGGTTTCGGATGCAACCAATTCTGCATGTTCGACGTTAAGGTGTAGTTGCGCAGGAGATGAAAAAATTTCTGAGCAATTTTGATATCGGTGCGAAAGACAGGGAGCCATTGAAGGAAAGTGCGCTACAAAGTGTTGGACGAAACCCGACATCTCCGCAAAAACAGGATACTCGAGCTTAGCAAGACCGCTTATCTCGCTGCTTGTTACGTTTGATATCCCTTTCTTTATTCACCGCATTCTGTATCGCAAGCTGAAGAGAAAAGCAACATGAATACAAGACGCATAAAATAATGTAATAAAGTTTCATACCCTCTGCAACTTCGGTATCCGAACGGGAACTTCTTCCCTCACGGGTCCTAAGCCGAAAAGCTCGCGGATCAACGGGTTTGTTCTCAGATGGGTGTTCAGATTTCCTCCTAAGACATCCCGTATTAAAGAGTAAAGCAGCTTCTCTCCACAGGTTTCCAAACTCAAGACTTCACTACCAAATTTCACGTTTACAGTTGGTATTTCTTGATCCTACAAGACCGATACAAACGATGACTAAGAACAGCGAGATCTTGCAGAAGTATATTTGTGACGAGAAAATGAAAAACACCTTCAAGGCCGAGTACACATGGCGGATGGTGTAGCGTTGAGTACGACGGTCTTTTTTGGCACGGTATTTTAAAGAGTCTGTGATCAAACCTTCTAACATGTCAAGCATATGAGCGTGATTAGGAAAACGGTAATCCTGACCAAAAGCAGCGGCTGCTGCTTCATGGAGCACACCGAGTGCTTCAGCAGCTGACATGCGCACATTCACCTTAAATAGACAAAGTAAATCACAACAGTTTTGTTTTCATCCATCAGTTTTGCTTGTGGAGTATGCTACTAAGATGCCTGAAAAGCATTTAAATGCATACTTGAGCGCCGTCAAGATAAGAACATAGTTTCGGTTGATCTCGTAATGCTGTTTCCAGCGATCTCTTCCCAGCCTGTAAAGTTTCTTCGTAACAAAAAGAACTAAATTTACCCAAATTATCCAGATAAAGCAACCAGTTAGCAAGAGACTTGATCATAACAAGAACTTGTAGGGGAAAAAAACTACGACTTGCGACAAAAAAATTTTGAAATCCTAATAAACTCTATAAATCCTGACGCATGTAGAATAACCCTACTGAAAGACAGGGTAATCAAAGCTTTTACCTGACATACAAGCAGGGCCCATCCGGCAACAGCGCTACTGAAAATTCTAGTAGATGTCGAGTTCACTTTAATTCCCATCCACACGCCTCTTAGGCTATTCAGTGTATCATACAATGAGTCTGAGCTAGTTACTGATAAGTATGAGCAAAGAGCGACAGCTTCAATGCAGTGAACTCGAGCAGCTTCACTACGACTACTGTCAGTGGCAACCTCACGCATAATGGCAATAATTGGTTCTATTTCATCATTTATATCACTTCCTAAAAGACTCGTTCCATTTTCTCCGACTTATTTAAAAAAACCCAATAACCTTAAAAAACCTCATCACTCCCTAAAAAAAGTAGAAATCCCAACAAATTTTATTTTGGTCCAGTAGACCGACAAGGAATAAAGTGTTTATCTGGTATTTCGAACCTAACTGTAAAGATGCCAGTGAGGCAAGTACAGCAGCCCTGACTAGTTCGTCATCTGTTTTCCGTAAACCTTTTTCAATCAACTCTAATAATGTAATCTTCCAATTACTTAACTCGTCAAATATAGAACACCGTCTTAGGAGCCCAATTAGGATTTCCACAGCTCCGAGTCGTACAGATATGCTTAAAACGCAAGTATGCAAAAACAGAAAAAATTATATGGGCAACAATTTAAGCAGTAATAATAACAGTAGTGATAGCAGAGTAGAAGGGAAATGATAACCAAAGTTTTTGTTTAAATCTCAAATTACATAATATCAACGATAAACATATAAAAGTTTACCATTTATTGGTAGCGTTGTCAAAATATTCTCCTAAGTTATACACGACATCATCGGCATCAAAAGCACTTCCTTCGCTTTCTGAATGTTTATTGTGAAGCAAATGGAAAACGAACAAAAAGTGTTTGTTGGGAACCACTGAGGTTTTCTCCTCTTCCCATTTCCTCCCAAAAAACTTTATTCCCTTACGTGTCCTTATGCACGGTAGACAACCACATCCCCTGTCTGAAGATAATCTACCTCCTATCCTCCCCCTGGATGCAATAGAAGAAACATCAGGTCATTGACACGCTGCAGAAACAAGTACAGCAAAATGACTCATAGATGAATCATTCAAATTTTGAGAACCCTTAAAATCAATATACTCGAGTTAAATGCAACCTTAAAAACTATCAAAATAACTTCTGCTTAGATACGGCCTATGATTCCTACTGATTGGTTCATATCAATGTTCATACACGAGAAAAAAAAATAGAAGAGTCAAATTCATTTTAAATACAACATACCATCGCCGTTTGTAATACTTTGCATGTCATCGTCAAGTGTCAAATTAGTGGTATATGATTCTGTCTCACTAAATTCATCCTCATCTGCACCTAAACAGTTAACGTGCTTCAAAACTGTAAAGAACTTTCTAAAATATATGAATGTCAAAAAAAGGTAGTAAAGACTGAATGATACAAACTCGTTTGCTTTGAAAAATCATTAAAAAGTGGGACTCTAAGAGAAAAAAAAAAACAATGTGGCAACTTCCAGACTATGGTTTCAAACGCATCGTGAAAAGGGCAAAATTTCAAATAAAAGCTTATCGGGATAGAAACAGCTCTCTCCTTGAAAATAGAAAAACAGGCATTTTTGACTGCTGCTTAAAAAAGTAAAGCTAACCATTGAATTTCTTCCTCACACCGGATTGAGGTGTGGCTCCTTTTTTTGAACTCGAGGGAGGCAAGACGTAATCTTCCCTCGACCCCTTATTTTTATTCCTGCTTTTTCGACCCATAATTGGTGAAGCACTGCAAACTACTGATTGACTACACGAGAAACAGAAAATAAAACCATCTTGAAAACAAATATCAGAAGAGAGAATTAACGAGACGAGTCAGTACAAAGGCACTCCTTTCACCAATCAGATGCTAACAAATAAACTTGGCAACACAAGAGCTGGAAAAGGATCACAATTATTTCAAAACAAGATATGACTCACGTAAATTATCCTGTACTGCTTATCGAAGTAAATTCATGCAACTCCTCAGATGTTCAACCCGATAACTTTTATATACTGTAATGACAGTCGCACTAATACCAGCAAAAACTGTCGTATAAATAGCGGTACACTAAACTGACAATGCAATGATAATCAGCTAAAAAGAACTGTTTCATTATTCAAAAAAAAAAAAAAGATGCTTAAAGCCTCAAACATTCGCTTCCTTTCAGTTCACCCCAAATAAAATACCAATGGTTACTAAATGTTACGACCAATAAACTAAAAATTGACGAATATAACCATGAATTAACCATAGTTTAATGTTCCAACTAATCAAAAAAATTTGGCACATTTTTCCCATGTAAATTTTTTCCGTTCAAATTACTATGAAGAGATTTACTGTAAAATCTTCTATGACAAGCAACACGTTTTCACCCTGGGAATTTCATCCGTTAAATAACAGCTTCCTAATAATTGGTTCCTATTTAATCCGCGTGGATGAATACTACATGCAAAGGTCATTTTATGGTAAAAACTGTCCACTCGTTGGCAGGGTCCCAATTAAAATATGAATAAGGGCCAATTCCAGGCAATTTCCCCGCGCTCCAAAACTCTGCAGCTTATCTCTGAAAAGTCCAGGTGGTAGCCTTGAGAAAAAAATAAGTTTTTTTTGGCGTTATCGAAACAAGCTGTAGTAGTTCTGGGGCATCACTGACAGGTTAGCATTATCTGCTCGGCGTAGTAGACGCGAAGGTCTGCTAGACAGTTTTCGAAACCTTCCGTTGGAAAAATGACAGCCACTGTTCGCGATTCTCGTTAGAGAACGCAGGTAGGTGACAGTTCTCTAACCAGTACGCAGTTATTCGTACAACAACAGGTGGAAAAACTGGGTTTACTGCTATCTTTTAACGAAATGAGATTAGCAATTTCAACATGTTTGTGATAGGAAACGGCGTCATCAAGTGCTAAGAAACCAATAAATTACAGATTTGAAATCCAGTTTCTCTGTTTTGGAAAGTCGTAATTCAGAAGTAATGGGACTGGTTACATAACTGTTGTAAATTACATGTGAAGTTTTGATTTGCAGTTTTACTGCCGTATTAATCTGTCTAACTGTACGACCTTTACGAGTGTCAATCATTTTTTTTTTTTTTTATTTAGGTGCAAATTCAGGATGCAACTTTTTTGCGTAGTTTGACTGTACTACTGTTTAGTGCGGAAAGGTTTTTGTTGGGATTGGGTCAACTAGTAATTTTTTCGATCCTTAAATAACTACGCAATACTTCCAAATCTATTTTACTGAGTGTTTTGCCGAAAATATTGTCACTGAAGCGTATTATTGGGCTCGCGATAAATTATTTTAGAAAAGAATTGAGCAGTTATGCATCTGGTTTTTCAAGATCCATGACTATTTTCGATGTTATTATAGGACCTGGCTTCTGTAGTTTGGTGGTCTGATGAATAAACATTTAATATGTTAGAAATAGAGTTTGTTCAAACGTATTCAGTTAATCAATGTGTTAATTGTTCTAAATAACGTTTTTTAAACAACAGTCAACATGAAACTTTACTTTATAATCCCTACTCCGCACACTGCATTTCCGAATCGAAAAGATCCTTCTTCTTCAAGCCTACGCTTTACTTTGAGTTTTTAATATTTAACTTCCTTTTCTGTATTTTTCTTCAACTGAAATCAAAGCTTTTTAATTTTCTGTCAGTTAGTCTTAAGCTTAATTGTAAGTTAGAGCAGATTCATTCAGCAGTCGTCTAAACCTCGACCTTGTCACTGCAAATTAAAGATAAGTTTGCTAGGCATGCGCTGTTGCTAACAGGTTCCTCTCACGGTTACTAAACCTACATGAGTCCGGGAGTGTAAGGTTCGTTGCGAAGTTCAAAAGTTATGTTTCAAAACTGTCTTAAAGACCGAAATGACGAACGTCAGTTTAGGCCGTAAACCAATTTGCTAGACAGCATGATTACAATTTTACTTCTGGTAGAAAAACGTAATTTCTAGAACCGAAGTGCAGCAAAGGTGGGGACTCCATATTGTGCTTCAATAATTGCTATTTTCTTATTGTTGTGCTGTTTTGTACAACGAAAGGCGGTAGAATATAGCAAACAGATTGTAAAAAAAGTCTTACCAAAAGTGATGCGAAGAAAAAACTTTAAGATACTTATTCTTGGGCAGATATTACTGATTAAAATGCCGAGCAGAACCAAGGTTTTTTAGGAATCTTGTGTGGTCAGTACTGCAGTACATTGAACTCAAATAACTGAACCTCATAAATATAACAAATTTGTAACTGTAATATTCATTAGAAAAAAGGAAGTAGATTACAGCAAATATTGTTCAAAGTGAATAGCATAATGCGACAAATAGAAGTAAAGCTATAATGGAGACAAGACTGCCAAGGTCACGACAAAAATTGGCCCACAGCCTTAAAAAAAAACTAACGAGACAGATTTGTTCACAAATCACTCCTACTCCTCACTACCCCCTCATCAGGATATTCATCAGCCGCAAATAATCAAAATTTCCACTTTCTTTTATGTATTTCACGCCATACTTTTAGTCACATTCTTTCAGGCCACATCTGATTTTTGAGACTGTCGTGGTGGGCCCCCTGTTCCATAAAGCTAAAGTCGGATTTTTAAGTTAGGTATAACAAGTAAAATAAATATTTCACTTTAGTGTCACCGCAGAGGTAAATTAAATATTTTTTCGTTTCCGACTACAATAAGTTTAAAACTGCTGACTTGCTCAACTAGCCGATATCCTCTTACAGACTGCTTTTGAAGCAAAATTGCAGGGTTGTTTGACATCATCAGCTATAAATTGGTTTCCGATATTTCGCTAATATTTAACCACAAAAGTACTGTTTGAAAATTTTTAAAGTTAGCAAAACGCTTCTGCAAACTTTCCAGTTTTTTCACTTCTACAAGCGTATTTCATCCGCTTCCTCCAGTTCCCCACGCCTGGTCTACCCTCATTTTCTTACTTCTCTCAAGTTCCTAAGCAGTTCCTGCTTTGCTTCGGCACAAAGGAGCGACTTAATGGATGCAGCTCCGATTACGGAAAGGTCCGACACTTACTGTTACTTTTTGAGAACTTGGCAAAACACTGTGAAAGTGACGAGTCTTTCCATACAAAAAATTCTTTTCAGCTCCTGCTAACGCTTATGCCTTCTGTTTAAAAATTAGTTTTTTCTCAGCGATGGATGAAAAGACCATTTAGTGTCGCTAAAAGATAGCGAACAGCTTCAAAAGCAAACAAATGGTCAACCGAAAGCTAAGGAACCAGAGATTGAACAGATGATAAAAATGACAAACAAAGTAAATCTTAATTTTTAAGAGATGGAGAGGAAGTCGAACGATTTTTGGTCGGCAAATTATTCAAGAATATTCTAAATTTCACAAAGCTGTAACATAAACATCCTGGCTGTACTATGGGCTTTAGTTGAAATTATATTTCAAAATGCAAATGATATTTAATCTACAAAAGTTTGTAAACTATTCGGTAAAAGATCGAGTGGATGATTCAAATAATTGTACTTACTTCAAATGCATGCTAAGAAAATGTATAAAAAGATTCTTAAGTTGTAATCTGTAATCCTTACCACTGGGTGCTACTGACTAGTTTACTGAGGACAAATCGTTGCACTACTGCTGTTACTAACTCCTCATACTACTCTAGTGGTTCTGGTAACGATATTATTTCGGTACGATAAATAACTATTCGCTAACTTCGGTGACATTATCTAAGGCTCTACTCGTGGCAGGCGTCATTAATTAAAGAAGATATTCCAAATTCAATTACCGAAATCTGCAATAAAAACTCGACTTTTATTATAACATGAAAAATTTTTCTTCTTAATTTTTTAGTCATTAAATTCCAACACTCTTCTTACAAAAAAAGGTTGCGAATTGTACTTTATTTGCCTCTCCATGCAAAAA
>UXUI01007778.1:26721-36801 GCA_900576705.1 Enterobius vermicularis
TTATTCAAGAGAAGAAACTAGTCTGATACTGCACAGTACTTGGCAGATTTTGACGCGATAGCTGCATCAAGTTAGAACTGCCCATCAAGCATCGACTGCAGATTAGCGACTGACGACTGTGAGGCTTAATCTTGAATTTCCATCTTCTGTTGTTTTATAGGCTAAAGGTATGCTGCTTGTATGTGGTATGTAGTAAAAAAAATGCATAATATTTTGCAACTGAATAAGAAAAAGCACAAAATTTATAATTTACTGGCTCAGTCTACCACGAGTGTCCCTTTTTAGAAATTCAACTAAAAAATCTGCGAAAGAAAACTTTACCAAAAAAAAAAAAACAAATACCTCACGCAAATCAGGATTTCTGCGTCAAAAACTTATTTACTTACTCTCTATAATAGAATAGAATAAAAAAATTGGATTACACGCTACAAAACAAATACTCTCCAACTCAATAAAGTAAATTGTTTTTTTTTTATAATTTGATTTCTTATATGTATAATCTCCAACACAACTGAAAAAAAAATTCAAATAAGTGATGAAAAAAAAGCAGGTGCAAGAAAACTCCAAAATTGTTGCACCTTGACCAAAATAAAAAGCCACGAAAAAGACGATAGAGTGAAATAATCGGACATTGGCGATATTGTGAACAAAAATAAATAACAAGATAAAAATAGAAATAATAATTGATAAATAAAAGAATGAATAATATTACTGTTGTCGAGCATAGTAATTATATAATTCGGCCTACAATTAAATGTTCAGAGTTTGTTCGATATGAAATTATCCGAGACAACCTTGAAAAATCAATGTGCCGAGTTATTCACTGAGAGCTTCTCTAACCTCTACCACAGAATACAGTGAGTACGGTTTTTTGGCAATTCTTACATATTTGGTGACTTCATAAATGAAAATACTTTGGGTAATTATGTCAAACCAAAAATCACATCAGTTAAACAAAAGTTTTATCAAGGAAAAAAAGGCTGCTTCTATTATTGAACTGCAAATGTCGTCAACGACCCTATTCATGCTTTTATCTTACCATTCAGAAACAAAAAGCTAGCTCGAAAGATTCCAGTTACTCAAATAATTTCATTGATGCTATTAAGCCCCGTGTTTGCAGTAAATCAGCGTTGTTCATAAAATATCTGTGATTGCTAATCACACTGCTAGTAGTGGGAAAAAAAAAAAGCTTTCAGCTATCACCAAGTTTAGTATTTTAAATAATTTTCTAAATGCTCATTATATTTTTGCTCAACAGTCAAGTAACCTCAACGTCTTGATCAGGCAACTAGTTCCGATAAAAAGATATCTAGTTGATATAAGAAATATACCAACAATACACTGATATCATTTCAACTACATACAAGGAAGAAAGCGAGAAAAACAAAAACAGCACAAAAACTTCCTCGATAGTATTAATAAATGACAAAATTGATGTTTTCTGAATCTTCCGTTAATCTTAAGCTAATGACAGATTTCTTCTTTACAACAAAATGTTTAGAAAAGTGCTCAGAAATAATTAAAATATCAAAATCATAAAAAACCATAAAATAAACAGCTTTTTGCGCAATTATTCTTATTTGACAACATCATTAAAGAATACCCAGCGAAACGACAACAACAACGGCAAAAACAGTAACAGTCCTACAAAAAAAATATTTTAAGCGCTGAAAAAAAAAGCTATTTCACTTTATTGCAATGCAGCAGTACTCGTAGCAAATCCCAACTCTTAAACATTGAATACTTTAGTAGTGAAACAAATTTTTTTTCTTGAATATTTCATTTCCAGTGATTTTCGGTTATTCATCCATTAAAAAAGAAAGAAAAAAAAACATCACCTGTTTGGGCAAATTTAATGATTATCAGAAAATAATTGGTGGTAAACAGCGATGTTACAGTAAAACACAGAATGCGAACAACTGTATCTTCTACTGAAAATTTTCTGACTGTAAATGACACCTTCTATTACTGTTATAACCGTCAAACAATGCGTAGTATTATCAAAGAATAAACTAGCAAGAACTACTATTCAGTGCTCAACAATCCTTGAAGATTAGTTCAAGAATTTGTGACGTGCTAGGTGTTGTCATCTTCAACCTTCTTAACTTGTTTGTACTATCTGAAACAACCAAAATCCTTTATTAATCTTTCCTAGCTAACAGCACATACGGTCATTTTTCACCACGTTACTACACATCCAAACTAACTCTATATTATTACTGATGGAGAAGCTTCATCCAAAACTAGTGTTTATTTGAATATTCCTATTATACGTCAGATTAATTGTTAGGCTATGCACTTTCAGAAAACTTTTGAATTCCACTTAAACAACAACTTTTTCCCTCGCGCCCAAAATACTGACCAAGGAAACTTTTGCATAGACCTAGTAGTAGGTAGAAACTCTCAAAAACTCCATTAAAAAATTCATCAGATCTTCCAACAAAAATGGTTTATTCCGGGTTTCAATGCAATACTTTCACTATTACTGCAGGTCTTCTGTTGAACAGAAATAACTGTACAAGTTTTGCTGCTATGAAAACTTGAGCTAGTAGTTGGAAATTAGAACGAGGCTTGGTATTTCTTTTAAACGTCTTACCAACTTCAGTGAACTGTTGATATAAGACATGAAACTGAAGTTTATCTTAGCGCAGGTTTTTAGACTTGAATAATTTTAATTTTTTTAATTGTTAGTATCCTTATTCATCGTAATATCTTTTTATACAATCTATGCAGCTTTTCATGTAAAATGAAATCAGGTAAATGCTTTAAGTAGTGAAGTCCAAAGGTAACAGCAAATAAGCAGTGTAATGTAATTGACCTTATACTTTTTTTTTTTTTGCATTGAGAAACGGTTTATCATAAGCCGATTACTGAATTTCAATTAGTCGTCTGTAATCATGCGTTTTGTGCAAACAACCACCGGAAAGGAGATTAACCATACTGACAAGTTTGAAATAACCATGACTTCTAGAAACCGTAAGCAGCTGTATTAAAAATTTCTCAAGGACAGTTGGGTACTTGATGGAAATCTCATAAATTTTATTGTCATCCTAACTCTTACTTTATACACTTTTTACCTGACGATTTGGCACCCAACTGTCCCTTAGCTACAACAACAGGTTGGGCTTAAAAAACAGAACAAAGAAACTCACTGTTTAAATTCAGTCGGCATGACTGCTGGCCTGACCCTCCTATCAGTTTTTAATTTTAAAATCACTGCAATTGCAATTCCCAATGAAAAAAACCATTAAAACCACCGGCGGCAAAGTCTCAGATTTCAAGTTCTTTCTGCACTGAGAAACCCGGGACTACTCGTGCAATAGGCCCAAAACAACCGTTCAAAACGTTTTTTTCTTGCCACTGCGCAAGAAAACTTAGGAAGTCCTGAGAAACATAAAATACAGTAACTCTTTTGCCCGCAAACGTGAACCCTGAATTCACAAAATGTATGATTTAGAAAATCTTACAAAAAAAAAGACACCCTCGCTCCATTTCTCGAAAAAAAAAAACTAAAAATCTGCAACAGTGAAATGCGTATTAACCTCGCTGCTTCCCTTTACACCATTCTTTGTCAAAAAAACAACTCTGAAAACAGCTGACTGCCTTACCCCAGGCATTCTTTCTAACCTAAATGTTTTTCCTTTGTGAACTGTTCACTTGAAATGCGACCAGGTGAAACACTCTTGGAGAAAAAACACAGTTATTTTTTTCCCAACCAAACTATTTGATACACTATGAAAGGAAAATTAAGCTGACAACTCTTTCAACAAGAAATAAAGTAGTAAAGTACAATATAAGTATTTTACATCAACAAGGTCAGAGAATTAACGTTTAAAACAGCCGTCTCCTGAAAGCAAATTAATGAATGTAGGGCAACCTCAATAAGTTAAAATGAAGAATAACTTGGAAAAATATACTTACTTCACAACTGGAATACTGAAAACGATTACACACAACTCCCCCTAACCTTTCAAAGGATTTTCACGCAGCAAGCCCAGCATCCAAAGTTTTACAGTCCTCGACCCACCTGCTCCTCGCCTAATTCGCCACCCTACATCCGTTTATTTGTCTTCTTTAGCACATCACGTTAAGCCTCATATTCATTAAAAGATTTACTTCCTGTCAAGATTGTTTGAAAATTTATCAAAAAGCTACATGACATTGAGATCGAATCTAAAAGGGAAAATGTAAATAAACTTAATGACAGGAAAAATTCCATGTAATTACAGTTCTAAACAGTAAACAAAGCCCAACATACAGCAGAGACTGCTGTTAAGACAGCCAAAAGATCTACCAGTAAGTTATTAGAATATCATCTCGATGCATTTTTCAGAGAGTTTTCAGGAGCTACCATTGAAGAAATTTCAAAACAACTATATCACCGGTTGTGAGTAAATTCATTTGAAAATAAGCTTTTCCCATTCTTAGACAATCTATTTACAAATCTATTTTCTGCTCTTTCTAGCACTTTTAAACAGTAATGTTTAAATGTCTGCTGACTTTGTTTGACACGCAACAATGAGAGCTTCTCTGGGAAAGATTCAAGAAAAACCAAACCAAACAGCAAAACTACTATTTTAAGGAAGGATTTAGGACATATTACCGCAAATAGTGTCCTAAAAACTAAACTTTAACTACTTGATAATGACAATAAAATCGCAGCAAAATATGCTAAAAGACAAGGATGGTCGTGCCACCGGTAACTAGGTGTCCTTTAAGAACTTAATTGTACTCATCTAGCTATCAGTAAAAGCAAGTTGTTCAAAATAGTTCAAAAGACGAAAAGACACGAAACAAAATAACCACAAGCAGATCAGCGAAGAAAAACAAGATTTACAAAAAATCATCACCAATACAATTTACCAAAGAGACTTCGTCAATGTTTTCAATCGGAGTAGAACATGACAATGCATTAAGTAAACCATCTTTAAAGATTGACTCATATGAACCATTACCTTGCCAGAGAGTCAAACACTGTCCCTGACATGCAAGTTTCAAGTAATTTATGTCGAGATCTAATGTGCCATTTGCACCTTCAACATGCAATGAAAAAAAATCGTAGTTTGCTGATGCGATCCGAAAATTAGCAACAGTGTCCCCATATTCGACTTGTATGTGAGCAGAATCAAGCTCTTTCAACCTACAACAGTAAAGCTTAAAACTACAATTCAAAAAACCGTGAAACTTAATACCTATCTTGATAAATCATTTCAACTAGATTGCTTAAAGACCCTTCAATAACCCTCCCCCCTTTCCCGCTGAAAAGCGTGAAGTCCCATCATCTTTTCACAACACCGTTTCACACCGCTTTAGCTACTAAGCAGTACAGAGTTAACCCCATGCCATAAAAAGAGAGGCATATAGTTTAACATAAAACTCTTCCAAAATACATCAAGAGACCAAATTAAAAACTCTAAAGTGCAACTAGAAAAATTATACGATAAGAAATTGTTAAAAATATTAATAAACTCCCAGCTTACTGTCCCAGCTCTCAATAATTATTAAATACCTAGAACCAGAATGTAAACTAAATGATACTAAACGTACCGGAAATGTTGAACTACCGACGTCTTACAACGGTATGTAATTGCATGTCGCTGTGGTGCAGTTTTGCAAACAGACGCCACGGCGTCAATTAACTCGTGACCGTATAAATGTAGTACAGTAGGCGCATCATACATGAGTCTATCTCTTTCCTTCGTGGAATATTTAAAAAAAAATTCCACGTGAATACAGTGCAAAACGCCAATTTTTTCGGCATTCAATCGAAGCAAAGAAAACGGCTTAGAGTACTTCAGAGGATAAAAGATATTAACGGGGGAGAGCCCCAAGTGTTCTGTGAACTGGTTCAATACCTGAGCACTGCGTACCGATAATGCTAAACATCCTATGCAAATGACTTCTTTTTTCAATGCTGAAAAAATTCTACACAGTTTATACATTTTTAGATCTTTTTAATAATAGAGGACACTTAATGTATTTCCTCTGTAACTCAAACAACAATTTACATGCTAAAAAGAGGCAAACTGGAGAAAAAAAGGCTGATCAAGGATATCTTTAGAATCAGAATCCAAAAAAACTGATGACTAAGCTACCTTGTGCCTGAATGCAATAAACAATGTTATGGGCAGGATGACCAGCAACAATAACTATATTAGTATCAGGTCTACACATTAACTGATATGCAGTATGAGAAACCGAGGGTATGTCAAAATCCGCAGCTATATGAATACTTTTTTCAGGATCAGGAGACCAAAGAGCTTCAAAAACATTCTGTTAAAGTGAGAAAATCAAGCAGCCTTGAGACGTAATTTAAAATTAAATACTAAATAGTACAGCGGAAATTCCACTGCAATATTAATTGAATTTTTACCCCTTAACTTGAATTTCTGTACAGTTCCGATAACAGATACGAAATTTTCCGCAAGATTTGGATCGCTACAAATCAAGCCAGCAAATAACTGCTGACTTCCCATTCAGTGCTTCTACCAACGAATTTGTCATATGCCACCGATGAATCACATACCATCTATTATAATCTTCAGTGTGATAATCATTGCCAAGTTTGTCATTTGAGTTCCAGCAGCAAAAACTAAATGGAGTTTCTAAATCACTTTAACTGTCAGATACGCAGTACATTTATTTGACGCGCCACAATGCAGTAATCATCAAATGCGAGAAGGTAACATTTAAGCAGATATACACTTACGAGATTATATTTACAAAATTGTGTCCATCTTCTTTAAATGCCAAGTTTTAAAAGTTCAAAAATAAACAGGAATTTACTTAACCACTGTAAATTCTGCTGTGAAAAAAAAAGGTGATGCAACTAGACAGACAAATAAACCGGTGAGCAATGTAGTTCTTCAAGACAATAACAACTGATACCATACGTATTCAAGCAAAACTCATATTAATCGTTTCTTAATTGTTCAAAATTGGGGTAAGAAGACTGAGACCGACAGGCTATTGAAAAAGAACAATAAAGAAATGTCAGAAAACTGCAAACCAACCGCAACAGGCACTATATGTGAAAATACATAACGGGATGAAAAAAAAGCCAAAAGTCGGTGAGAACAAGGCTGAGGGTTGTTCTAACAGCACCTCAATTTTGCAACGCATTGAAGAAGAAAAAAGCGCGTTGTCCTCCCCAAGGCTTCGTTTGCCTGAGCGGGAATTTAAATTTCGATATACACTTCGCAAATTGCCTGCTTCAATAATGAAACTAACGGTTTGCTGTCCTATTCGTTGAGGTATTGCTGTTGGCTGCAACAACAACAACGAACCACCCATTTTATGCTGAATTGTGGTTCCCGCTATCGGTTTATAACGATTTTTTTTATTGTTGTTGTTGAAAAGAATGCTGGTCTAAACGTCCAGTTTAAAAAATCTTCGGTAAACTTGTAAGAAACACTGATTTGAATAAGTGCTTAGATAAACAAAGGAAAAAATCAAGAGGTTATAATCGGTGAAACTGTTACTATCAATCACTGAATTCTCTACAAACACAGACTTGTTTACAGATTTGCGATAATACAGTCAAAATAAACAGTCGTGAAAAACCCAGTACGCTGTCTTTTTATATTTTTCCCCTTTCACTCTTCCTTGTCGGTACACAGTGATGTTTTCTGCTTCTCTTTTTAGTTGTGAACCTTCAAACAGAAAATGCTCGCGAAGATGACAACTAATGCGCACATTAAACCTACTATGTATATACATCACAAGTTGGTCGGATGTGAAAACCGTAAAGAGCTCAGTTGGCAAATGGCCAATACACCGAAAAATCCGGCCCGTTTAAATTTTAAATACAAGCAACGGATCATTCAAACCTTTTCGAGATCAGTCCAAGAATTCCTGTATAGGTGATTTTTGATAACTGTTTTTATCGGTTTTGAAACATATTCATACTCCGTTATCGACACTTCTTTTTCTCCCATAAACTTGGTGCTTTGATGAGTTTTTGTCTTATTTAGCTTGCAGGTTCTGTTTGGTGCTCTTTTTTCTCCCGCTTCTGAATCTTTGAGATCCGGATTTGCACTAGTTGAGAATTTTATGGATTCATTACTGTTAATATTTTCTGCAAGTATCGCAGTTTGTATTTTTATTCATGCTTTTGTAAGGCCACTTTTTGAAAATATATATCCATTTCTTAGGCAATGGAACATTCAGGTTTTTAAGTTGAATGAGGCTGAGTGAGAACCCTGTATTAGGCTCTGCAGGTGGGGCGTAACCGATTTGTAGGTACTTGTTGGGATTTTATGCACCTTTTGTATCCGTCTGGACAAACATTCATTTCTAAGCCATCACTTCAGTTTGTGAACACAAAAGTTACACATGAGATGCGTATCGGGATGAAGATCCTCGGAATGCAAAGTTTTTTGATTTCCTTTACTCTTTTACAAAAATGGGATTGAAATTCAGCACCTTGAAATTTTGAAAAGAAAGAAAAAAAAGGTGAAGATGAGTAAAAACAGGATTCTATCCTTATAGATAATACATCACGAGGTTTCCAAGCTGAAAGTTACGGGATAACATCTTATGTAGCGAGTTGCTTCGGCAGACAGCATAAAGTTCATTGACTACATTTGGGATCTTCTTTTCATTTTTAGGTTCTATCTGGCTATGTTTTGTTAAGAGCTTTGTGTACGTTGGAAGTGCAGATGATCAGAACTTTAATAAATATTTTAATATAGTAAGATGATTACTTGTAAATGCCGCCATTTTGATTAGTGGTGTTCTTTACAACGAGATGGGCTGTATAAAAGCGATTTTTGTAGGAAACACATCACTGTTAGGGATAAGGAAATTTTAACTCAACAGTTCTTTCAAGCGTTACGTCTCGTAAGCTTTGTTTGAGTACTTTAGAATACATATTAGAGAAGAAGGAAATCTGTTTTTGCATTTTTACAATTACCAGTTCCCGAACAGCTGAAAACTTTTTATAGAAGGGTTATTATTACCATTTTAAGCTTTTTATCGTTTTTTTTTTTTATTTTGACAACTGGTTAGTATGAAAATATTGTAAAACTTCCGTTTGGTGCGTCGTGAGGATTATTTTATCCTCAAGTTTTTTGTAATAATATATGTCGTTTAAAATTTTCTGGAAATGTAAGATGCTGTTGAGATGGAATAGTTTTACCAATGAGCACTAATTCCAAAAACCGCTAATTAAAAGGTTTGTAGTTTTCATACTCACATTAACCCAAACCAACAAAACTGGTAAACCAATAATTAAGGAAGCAGTTGTTGTCGAAAGAACGAAATTCGTTGAGACTTTAAAGGCAAAGTTTTAGGTGAGTTACAGTAATTGCAATGTTAGTTATCAAGAAACCTTATTTTTAAACAAATCACTTAGGAGAGTTCTGAGGGATTTTGCAAATTGAGAAGGTGGAAGACGTAATTGTTGCTAACTTTACTATCACAGTTTTCGTTGGGAACTTTACTGCTGGGGAACTTGTGATCAAGCTTCGCAAGAGTCTATACATTTAGCTTAACTGAAGCGTTTGAATGACATTTTATAAAAAAAGTAGGGGGGTTTTAAAGAAAAATTTTAAGCAGGAGTGCTATTAAAGTGCTAGACTGGACGACTGCACGAAAAGTATTGAGCCCTGCAGTACAAATTAGTACAAGCAGCAGTTCGTGGCAGGTGGTAGCCGAGCGTTTTGCACAGTTTGCTTTGTGGGAGCAAATAAGAAATACGCGTCTTTTCCGCATTTCCTTTAAAATCATTATTTGGGCAGTTCGAATAATGGTATTTGTATGCTGAACAATTTGAAACTGTCCCTACTGAAGACATGAATAAGGAAGATGAGTATTCTTTACCTGAAGACTTTTTATAGAGAACGTTGAATTTAAGACTTGTAGTTTCGTCTTAAGTGTCAAATGAGTGGCTCTAAAAAACTTTATTTATTTCTTAGGAGCTTACGTACTTCTATTGTCTTACTAAAAATATTGGTACGTTTAAGTAAATTTTTACCGAACCTGCTACTACGAATTCTTTCGCGTTTTCCGCTACACATGAAACCAAGATGTTTATTGAATTAAAATCTTTTCCAGATAGTATAAATTGTTAAAAAGAAG
>UXUI01007779.1:280-19890 GCA_900576705.1 Enterobius vermicularis
TCTGCTCATTTAAAAAAATTTTTTAAAATTCTTTATAGATGTTATATTACTAATTAACTTTTAAACAAAAAAATTCTTAGAACAGCAACAAAAGATTTTAAACCAATGTATCTGACGAACGTACCAATGGGTACAGCCAATGGGTACAATTGCGGCACAGTCTGTGGCTCAAAAGTTGTTAAACAGAGTAAAGAAAAATAAAAAAATTATATTTTCTAATAGTTTTCTTTCAAAATTATTTCAGTGCAAGTTGTACGTTGTCAAAAGTTGATGTCTTGACACTGTTAAAAACTGAGATAAGTGATACAGTTTTTTTTTTGAAAATAAAAGTTATTCTTATTTATGAAATATAATCATTCTTTTTTTTTCTGAACTAACAGAGTTCTTAAGCTGGGATAATAATAGTATACAAACTTTCAATTTGTTCTCAAGTGTTCTACAATTAGCCATATATATTGAATTCAGATATGCGAAAGTAAAGAAATGAAGATAGGCGGCAGTCTCCTGACCTCGTCTGCTGCTCTTTTGCTATAGATAGATCATTTTTGAGCAAAGATTTTAATGAAATTGAGTGTTATCAGTATCTGTAAACTGAAGTGTTACAAAGTTGGTCATTCGACGTCTGTTAGTTAATCAAAAGTTTCAAAAAGCCTGTAACACTTAGTTTTATCTTACTTGCAAAGTATGATTCGATAAACATTAACAAGTCAGCAAATTACTCTTAATTTTTTAAGCTGTAAAGCAGTAGTTTATTTTTACTTCTTACAGTTTTTAAATGTAATTCGAAAAAAAAAGGTGAAAAAGTTTAAAAAATCAACAACAAAAAACTTGTGCAAAAAAATTACCAGATATGGATACCTGTTACATCAATCACTATTTCTGTCGACTTTATCAGTGGAAGTTTTCAATGGTTGACAGTCGAAGACTTTTACAAAAAATGAACATTTACATACGATCAGTCAAGCCAATCAGTACATTTTATTATAAAGAAAAGATTAGGTAAATTATTTCATAAACTACTGAGTTTATGCTTCAATTTAAATTCGTAACTAAACTGCGCTGTCGGCAATAAACTCGTTAAGAATATTGATAATTCCCCTAAATGTTGGCCGTTCTGACAGTTCCTTGCTCACACACTTCCTTAATAAACCCTCCAACTGTGGAGGTAGATTTATCCATCTGTAATCGCTAAAAAAAAAAGAACTATTAATTGTTGTTGACAGAAACGTAGCGTAATCTACCTTTGCTACTACACTCAAAGTAGCTTAAAAACTAACTGTAATGGACCGTAAGTCAAGAATTCATCTAGACTGTAGTTTTTGTTCTGAACATTTCTCGTCACCAATTCCCATATTATCATACCGAAACTTAGAACATCAATCTGTAACAAGTAAAGAATGGCTTATAAACTTGGTAAACAGAAAAAAAACAGTTTACAAAAAACTTTTTTAAGCTTTTCATAATAGTTTTTAACCTGCAAATTTAAACGGTTGCAGTTTCGCTGGGCTACGCTCTTGTAAAACAATGTGAAAAATATAAAAACATCATTTCTAAAAGAAAAAAAGTGAACTTTTACTGTTTTTTGAGAAAACTTTGCGTTTTTTGCCTGAATAAAATTTTGCAAAAATTTTCGACGATTTTGTCGATGATTAAACAACTTTTTTACAGAAGAACTTTAACAAAAGATTTAGCATAAAAAACCTAGTATTCAGATGACAATTTTGTCCAAAAAAATTTGAAATCAGAAGGAACTTTTTTAAATACATCTAAAACTGATAAAATGCTTAGCATTTTGCCAAAAAATTCAGCTTTCTTTAAAGTACCTAAAAAATCAAATTTTTGAAAAATGATTTGTTTTGGAGACTCATTTTACCAGTTCCAATGACACTTTTCTTAGACTTGTTATCAGATCTGTTAGCCTTTGTTAATATTTTGCTTGTCACTAGTTTGTTTTGTAGATATATTGAACACTTAACAAGTAGAGAACATACTAAGAGGTATACAAGTGTGTAGCGTAGTTAAAGTTTAATGAGTAATTAGAGAAGTCTGGAAAAATAAAAGCAATTTTATTTAAGAATAAAAAAACTAAAGTAATTTTTTGCGTAACGGGAAAACTTCGGCTTTAGATTCAAAAATGTTCCCCAAATAAATCAGTAACTGGCAAAAAAATTGAAAGCGAAATATGAGTATGTTTACTGCAGTTTTTTAGGTTGTAGCCGACCATTTACCTTATTATATTTTGCATTAAGCAGATGTCAGTAAAATAAAAACTGGGTGTCATACCAAAATTTAGGTAAGTGAAGCTTACTTTTTTGGAATTTCGTTTTTTCTTTTTTGAATCCGGATTTTTTTTTGAAGATGTGCTACGAATTAACATAGAATTGTTGCCTATAGAAATTTTCAACTGGTCTCTGTTGTCGAATAGAACGCTGAAACACTGAAAAAGAGTGCCGAGCATTAGACTTAATCGTCAGAAAAAACTAGAAAAGAGAACTAACTTATCGAGTTTCAAACCAAGATGTATAATATCATTTGAGTGCAAATAATTTATTGCATCCGCAATTTGCCATAACCATTCGTAAACCAATTTGTCTTCCGGATTACTACTTCCGTTACGAATACGTTTTTTTAAAGAATCTCCAGCACAGTACTCCATAACGATGCAATAATTTGGTTTCTCAGTACAAACTCCTCTGCAAATATTGTTTCCGTCAAAAGCAAAAAATATGTTATAAAGTACGTTTGAACCAAAAAGTTTGTCAGTTTTTGTTTGCTGAATGATTGTTCAGTTGAGGTTGAGTAAGAAAAATAACAAACGGTTGAAAAATGGGAAACTTACACGTAGCGGACTAGGTTTGGATGATTTAAGTGACGCAAGTGTAGAAACATTTTAAGCTTATACTCGCTTACAGTTTTTATAGCAACCAAATTTTGTCCGAGTTTTCCTTTGAAAACCATGCTTTGGTCACCTTTACTAATCGGATTCAACAATTTAATGCAATTGAACGGTATCTCCGACAAGCCTAAAGTTGCAAAATTCTTATCGTTCAATGACAACACCATTTACCCAAAAAAACACCAAAAGTGATATTTGCCCCAATTTTAGCCTAGCGATTGATCAGCTTTTGTAAGGTAGAAAATGACAGCCAAAAATCAAATTTGAGCTGGCTTTAGAAAAAAAAATTTACGAAGCTTTAACAACTCAAATTATACTTATAAAGTTCCTAAGAGTTTGCCAGAAACGATTTGTCAGAAACGTTTGCCAGATAGTTTGCCAGAAACGTTCATTTAACTTCTGATCTAATTATAGATAACATTAAATAAGTTTTAAAAAATTAGAAAAAAGAAGAAGAAGAAGATGGATTTTTAACCAATGACCATTTAGAAAATAAAGAAGAAGTAATTTGTGGATCGCTTAACCTTTAAAAACTGAGTTCTTGCAGGGTTATGACGTGCGACTCAAAAGGCTCAAAAGGCGTCAAACGTAATTTTCAAATTCCAGAGTCGTTTTACTCCAGAATAAAGAAATTCATAATTTACAAAAGTATTTTTTTAAGAAAATTACGAAAATTGCAAGTTTATAAAAGTTAAATACCCATTAAACTGTTTGCTTTTCAACTACTTTAAAAATTTGTTAATAAAAATAAATATTAATAATCAAATAGTTAAAAAATAAACAAGTAAATATTACCTTTTGTTCTAATTTTCTCGAGAAGTTTGACTAATTTTGGATGTGAGCTCTCCTCTGCAAGTTTAAGTGGTGTTTTCTGTAAGAAAGAAAATCTAATTTAAACTCTTGACAAAAACAAAGTATAAATTTCTGAAACAATTATTTGAAAATGTTTAACAAAAAGAAAGACTGTTTGATTTCTGCAAATAATTTCAAACTTTCTCTCTTTATCTCGTTAAAATACCGCACGAAAAAGTTTTATAAGCGACGAACGGAAATTAGACGATTGTTTGGTCCGTTTCAAAAACATAGAAACAATGATTCAATAACATTTAAATGTCACTGGTATTTCTTAACCAACAACTACTTAAAAATTAAGACAGAAATAATTTGAAAATTCTTTGAGCTCTAAATTTTTTGATTTCTTGGTAGCCTATTAATCAGCCATTCCCTAAACTTTTAAACAAGATTTTACCCCATTTTTATTTACTGCAGAAACGTCTGCCTGATTGTTTATCAAGTACTTCGCGATGTCAAACTGCCCACTTAAACAGCAATAATGCAACGGGCTCTCCTAAACAGAGAAAGAGTAGACTTAAGTTTCTAGTGAATATTCATAATCTTCAAATTGTTACAGTTTCTTATACACTGCAGCAAATGTTTTAAAACCAATACTTGAGAGGAATAAATTCCTAAAACTTTATTCTTGTGCACTTATTTTAACGTTGATAAATTATTTGCTGTAGTCGGAAGTGCATTTCAGGGGTTTAGAAACTACCGCAATGTTTTAAAATAATACTGTCTACTACTTCAGTTGTTTTTTCAACACTCCATATACTATAAAGTCATTTTCCTCAGCGCATTCCCTTTTAGATGCTGATAACAGCAGCAAATTAACAAGTTATTTAAGGGCGACTAAACTTTTTCGACGATTTGAACCTGCAGTGCAGAAAACTTCTTAGGATATACAAAAATTTAACAATATAAAATTTGAAGTTATTTTTTCAAAGAACAGCGCTTTGATTAAAAATCTTTTTGAAGTTCTCATGTGACGGCGGCTTAACCGTTCAATCAAAAACCTAATCGCCTAGAAAAGTTGTCCGACTCTCACAGTTTATTTCGTAGAACGCACCGACCTTCTTCTGGACATCACATAACACGGTAAAAAAGAAAAATTGAATTATTAATAAAACACCTAACTTTATTATTTTCTTGAAAAAAATAATGCTAGTTTTACGATAAATTGGAAAGATTTCGTCATTTCACATATTTGTTCTATAAAGTTTTACATCATATGCGTTCGCTGCGCAAACGTTAGCTCGTTTCCGCACTAAATACTTCACTACGTCGAGGTGTCCAGCGAGACACGCATTATGCAGCGGAGTATCCTAAAAAAAGCAAATAAGATGCAGTTGACTTTCCTAAAGCATCACAGCCCTCAAATACTTTCTTAATCTGCTTTTTCCACAGCAATCAGAAAGAAGTTGGTTAAATATCTATTTTACCCAGTTTCGTTTTATAAAAAATTCTTCTAAAAAACACTGCTGAAGTTCAACAGTAGCTTGAAATAAATTTAGGCGTAGAAGGTAATGAAGCACACATTTTAGTAGTTTTACGAAACTCTTTTCTTGTAACTGTTTTGATCTGAACATATTGATGTCATAAATAGTGCAGCAATTTTTGCTTAAGGTTGCGTTTATGGTCAAAAAATGATGGTACTGTTTTTTATACAAATTGCAACTCTTCAGGTTTTTTATGAGTGCATTTGTGATCGTTAGTGACATTTTTTAGGTGGTGTTGTCGTATAATGGCAACATTATAATAATTCGGTCAGTTTGTCGTTATCTTTCTTTGTAAATGTTTCTTCTTCACTACGAGCTGTCTAAAACACTCAGCCACGCTCAGCTATCTGGAAACTGCCATTTATATTCTCTAATGGCAAGTCCAACTGCTAGCGATGTTCTTTGATACGTTCCTGCAAATTTGAAATATCGTTTGTCATTGAGGAAGAAGGAACAGGTCGCAAGTCAGCAAATACTCTATGTATAAAAGGGTGCTGGAGTGGTAGAAGAAAGTTCGCTTTTGTTCTGGCGGGCCTTTCAGGTCTGTAAATCTGCTTGCAAAACGCTGTTCGAGATACAGTTTTTTGAAAAAAGATCTATGCAAAATCCTAGTAAAATGTATTCGAGAGAATTAAAGGCAGATTTTATCCAGTGCAGTTGAAGATTTGTACTTCGCAAGGCGTTTTGAGCGACCTTTCATTTATTTTGCAGTTGTACCGGAACTGACAAGCTCATTCTTAGTGAAATCATTGGCTGAATGGAATAGGAATTTGTCAACGCAGTATTATTACTGCGTTGTTTCCATGCGTACAGTTGCTACTTTGTCCCACGACGACGAGGAGTTAGTATTTGGTGATCATTACCATGGGATATTTCTCGCGATGCAATAAAACCGTTCGAAAAAACAAATTTTTTCTCATTCAAAAGTGTGAAATTATAGTCTTCAGTGATTCGTTTTCAAATAACGACGTCAAGTCAAAATGTTTTCAGACGTGTTACATGAAAAAGCTGGCGGAAATATTTGTTTTGGTAAAGTTTACCTTCCAACCGTTCGTTGCATTGACATTAGCATTGTGATTTACTAAACATTCTATGACATCTATATGACCTTCAGTTGATGCTTGATGTAAAGGTGTCTCCTAAACCGAATACAAGCATGGCTGTCAATAAACAATAAAAAAATTATTATATGAACTTCTAAGATACTCATCAGAGAAAACCACGTTTGACAGCTGTTTCTCTGCGCTGTATCGTTTTTCAACTGTTTTAACAAGCAAATTTTTTCTTTTAAAATTTTTTTTTATTTTTATTTTAACAATGATTGTACTTTTTCGGATAAAATAAATGTCGGTAAAGAACTGTTGCCTTTTTAAGGGTGACACTTCAAAAAACTTTTCAACATTATTAAAAATACGTAAAAATGACAAGCTTTTCTGAATTAAACTCGAAGAGTATTTTATTGCATGTCGCTTTCATAAGAAAGCCTGTTATGCTAAAAATAACTTGGCAAGCAATGCAGTAGAAAATGGGAGAAAGCACTGCGCAATTTTCTGTCAGCAATTTACCTTATTTTTATTCGCTGCATTAACTTCGGCCTGCTTTTCCAACAAATAATTCACTACTTTTACACGTCCACTTGATGAGGCACCGTGCAATGGAGTTTCCTGCAAGGTAGAAGGAACGACATGTGAAATCACTCTGTAAACTTCGAGTTTTCAAGCCATTTTGCGCCTGCTCTGCGGTGTAAAGTTGCTTCTTTCAACGCTTTTACATACCAACAAAGCAAGTGCAAAAAGCTTTTCAATTTTCGTCATTTACAGTGCTCACTTTTACTTGCACTACGCTTCACAATCCAAATAAATATATCTATGCAGTCTCGCTTCAACGATGAACATTACAGATGCAGATAAATGAAACACTGATATTGCAAGTATCACTTAATGAACTGTCATAAAAGAAATAGGAAGAATAGAAAGTTTTTGCTATTAGAAATTTCAAAAGTTATTTTTCTTTGAATAGGAGTATTGACGACAGCAGAAATTTTAAGCAGATGCACTAGAAAATGAGGTTATGATTAGATTTCAAATAAAAACAGTTCAAAGACAATGAAACTGTTTTACAGAAAATAAATACTACTAAAATTGGTTGATTTTTGACGTAATTTCTGCAGTCAAGGTAACTTCAACTATAATTGTACTATAAAGCATTTTCTTTTTGCTCACTTATGATACCGTTAAGAAACGGTAGTAAAAATGTCAGTGATATGCTACACACAGAGATCAACGTCAAGTTCGAAAACTATTGCAGTTTTGTTGTAGAACACGTTTCGGTGTATATCAGTGAAAAGGTTTCACCTGACAATTATTTCTTGCATTAACTTCAGCACCATTTGCTTTCAAATGCTTCACCAACTCTAAGTATCCATTTTTAGATGCATAGTATAATGGCGTATCCTGAAGAGATGGAGAAATTTATTTTGATTTTACCGTAGGTTTAAACGCGTTATAACAAATCTTTCACCATCATTTTGAGTTGCACATAAAACATTTTTTCTTGTAAGACAATTTACGCACTTTTGAAAGTAATACTTTCCAAATAAAAGAAAGTGAAGCCTTTGTCACTTTTAGACTTTTAAAAGTGTCTTAGAAATTTTCACAATCTTTTGTGTAATTCTCACAGTTACTTATTATGTTTAAATTTCCGCTTGATTGTGGAAATTTCTCATGCTTTCTTTAGACACTGACTTTGTTGTTGGCTTAAAAACGTTTAGGGAAAAAGAATTTTCTTCTGAAAGTAACAGTTCAAAAAATTATTTTTTGATTTTCTCCGGAAATGTGAAAAAATTATGAATTCTTTAATGATATATGCTTCAGAAATACTGCTTTTCTGTTATATGAAACTTTTAAAATATCTTTAAAGTTACAAAATTTTGAACAGACATTTCAGTAGGTGAACAGAAATAATTATGCAATACGTTTCGCAACAGTTTACCCCGTCGATACTCTTTGCCATCACATCAGCTCCCTTTTGTAACAAATATATCAGCACATCTAACTGACCCTTAGACGATGCGTAATGTAACGCAGACCACTAAAACGACCAAAAAAGAATTGTTTTTAATTTGTGATTCAATTCAAAACTTTACAAGCATCTTTTCAGCAAAACTTTTCTGTAAGCCAACTTTACCTCTCCCTTGTTTCTTTGATTAATTTTAGCTCCACTTTCTACTAATAACTTTACCACTTTTAGGTGCCCCATCGACGATGCGCAATGTAAAGCAGTATCCTAAAAACGACGCTAAATGACTTCTTTGATAGGTGACTATAGTAGTAACTTTTTTCCACACCTCTATTCTATCTATTTGTGCTGCATTTGCAAGCAATTTAAGCAAATTTTTTAAAAAATTCAATTTTTTTTACCGGCAATAGTTCTTCTATTTTTTTGTCAGTAGTTTAGCAGTTACATTTCCTAACCCAAATTTCACTGGACAGTTACAGAAATTGGCTTTTCAAATCTTGCACAACCTCAGTCAACCCATTATACCCCCCAAAATATTTAAACTTCTCTTTTTTTGGCTTCCTGAAAAATACCAAAAAAAGAGAGTAAAATTCTTTTTTTTTATTAAACTTGTTGTTTGGTATCTTAAACACAAACCTTAAAGAACAATTTTTAACTTTTTACAAATATAATTTTACTTCATAGTGACCCCCTTTATCGATATCAGCTCCGTTTTTCAACAAATACTTTACCACATCCAGATGTCCACTGATAGATGCACAATGGAATGGAGTGTCCTAAAATTTTTAGTCAACCAGTTTGCTTATATTACAACTTTAAACACTCTCTACGACTTTTCATCAAATTGTTGCACTGTAAATAGAATAATATTTTTTTCAAAAATTTCACTGTATATAAATTTCATTTTTTTTTTCAGTCTACTTTCTTCAGATGTTTTTCTTCCTTGTTTAAAAAACTGTTTGTGTTTGAGCTGAATGAAATTTAAAACGAAAAAAGTTTCAACTTTTTGAAATGAATCAAAACTATCATCTGGTGTTCTGATGAAACGTTAAACTTGAGAAACAGCATAACCAATTATCCAGTTCTGCGATTCAGTGTCAAAAAGCAAAAAGTAGACAATCTAGTAAACAGACTAAAAGAAAACTTTACCCCTAAGTCATTTTTAGCGTCAACTATGGCACCTTGATTCACCAAATATTTTACCACTTCATAATGGCCATACGAAGATGCCAAATGTAGCGGAGTTTCCTAAAAAAATATGGATCTTTTGTAAACTGTCTCTGGTTTGCCACGAACTAAAAAATATGATTGATTGGTTTATTCATCTATTCAGTTCTTTTTTTGTCATATTTTGGTTACCCTTAACATTTTATTTATTTTTGCATCTCTTTTTACTTCTTTACTTTTTTGCATTTATTTTTTGTTCATTCCACTGTATAAATTACCATTTACAGTTTCTTTCTGTATGAGATATTGATAATAAAATAAAAAGAAAATCTTTTGTTGTTAACTATAAGACAGTGGTGGAGAAGCTTATTTGGCTGAAATCATTAACCAACACAATTGTTAAACGTAGGCCAAACACGTTCTACAAAGATATGATTAAAAATAACAATTTCAGACTAATATAAAAAAAAGTGATACAAAAAATAATTTAAAGCAAAAGATGAGAATACAGTTTGTAAATTTTAGACAATTTTTTCTGTTTTCAAAATAAGGAGAAAAAAATTTACCTTTCTTTCATCAATTGCATGCAGATTGGCACCTTTTTTCATTAAATATTCCACAATTTCTTTGTGTCCGCACAGAGATGCAGTATGCAGCAAAGTTTGCTAAACTCAGCAATACTGTTCAAGTTTTGTAATTTTTTGTGCTATTACACTGTAAATTAATTAGGGAACTTTTTTAATTCAACTGTATTAATGTTTCTATAAAAAACATAACATAATTGGTATTCAAAATTGATGTATGAATAAACTTTATAAACTGTTAAATTTTACAAAAACAAAAAATAATTTATTTGACAAACAAATTTTACCAAATCGGTACATTGTGCATTAATGTCGACGCCATTTCTTAGCAAACTCTTAACTTTATTAAGCGAGCCTTTAATGCATGCTTCAAACAACGGCTCTAATGAATCCTAAAAAAAAGAGATTGAAAAATAGTTTCAAAGAAAATTATTTAGTTCTCACTGTTTTAAACAACCAATTTTAAATTTCATCTATTCTTCCATGTCTACAATTATTTTTTTCTTTTTTGGGGTAAAACATACGGTTACTAGAAACTTTTGCAAAAATTAGTAAAACAAAAAAGAAAGTCGTCAACTTTAAACATAGTCTGAGCATTTTGTGCATTTACGTAATGAATCATAAAACTTTGGAAATCAAAAACTATATCGTTTTCAAGCAACAGTTTTTAAAATATTCTTTCATTTTTTTTTTCGTATGATTCGTTGTTTACAGTTCGAAACTAAACAAACTATTGTTGGACTTTGAATTTGCAACCTAAAAAACAGCAATTTTTTTTGCATAAAGAAATTTTGATCAGTAATTTTTTTTTTTGCTGCTATCATTCAGCATTTATTTCTTATGAAATTTTTTGTCAACATCAGGGCCCTGATACCAAAACATTCTGTTTGTTAACAAGGTTAAATATGGTTTTATTGCTAAAACTTTAAGCTATCTTTATAATTTAAAACAAATGTGTAGAGGATTTTTTTTAGCAAAAAGTCTACCAAAGTCTGGATACAATAAATATACAGTCACATTTTTCTAATTATTTTTTACCGCATAGGTTTTGCTTTTGGTTTTTTTTTAAACAACAGCAGCGCAGAGTAATAGAACAAAGCAGTATCTTGGTAAAGAATTCCAAAGTCTGACTAAAACTTTAGTGATTTTTTGATGTACGTGGAAAATAAATCAGACCATAAGATGATGAGTAGAAATTTTACATCAGTTGTGACCCAAATTAAAAAATTTAAGTAAGGAAAGCGTAAAAAATGCTTTTGATAGCTTTCACCAGAAAATTTGGAAAATTGGTATTATAAAGTGACATCATATTATAGCGATAAATAATAGTTTTTGTAGTTTCATACCACTTCTTTTCTTACTTTTCAGAACTTCACCAGTCTTAAAAGAGAAGTGAATTAATATGGTGCTAGACGTTACGTCTAGCACCATATTAATTCAACTAACAATAGTGGTTTTTCTCTTCTTCTCGTGACCATCTACTCATTAATTTATAAAATTAAGTTTGAACAATTAAATTTGATAATGGTCAGGCATTTTAATTGCTATTACTACTCTTCTTCCACTTTTTTTGCGGTTACTGCTGATGCATTATTAGCATCAATGAAGATACTTGAAAAACAGAAGGCAAATAAAATTAAGACAAGAACAGTAGAAACTATAACTTATAGATACTAACCGTTGATTTTTCAGTCATTTTTCATTGTACTATCGACGACGCTTGTTTCGCAGATCAATACAGTTTGTAAATGGTCTTTTTAAGCAGCTTAAAAAATTGCTTAACGTTGTAAACTTCAATCTGCAAGTAACTGTCAACTTCAGAACAGTTTATGTCAAAAAAAAGACAAAAAGAAACACTATTCTTTCTTTTAAAGCCAACAAAACTGTTCTACATTCTAATCGTAACTCGTTATTTCTACATATCGAGAATCGTTATTTCTACATATCGAGAATTTTATCTAACTGATCAAAATGAAACAGGGTCATCAAAAAATCAAAGTCTTTTGAACAATCTTTCAAATTTAAAAAATAACAAGATACAAGTAATAATAACAAAAAGATAATTTTTAAGCAATAATGTTTTTGTTATTAATATTTGTGAATGAATAAACTGCCAAAAGCAAATAAATGTTGAAGAACAAAGTTATATGACAGCGTATTACAATGTCAGCTAAAAATACAAAAGGTTTATTTTTGTCTCATCAAAGCGATAAGTTTCAAGTTTTATGTTTATCTATCGTACTTTCTATCAGTTATATTAGCATTTTATTCACCAGAAAACTGCTTCTCAATGGTTTTTTTAATTTGTAACAGTTTTCTTGGCATCTGAATAGCCCCATTGAAAATGAAAGCAAAGTTATTGGTGAAAGATAAAAAAAAAAACAATTTTTTTTGATTGGCTGCTAATTTTCAGTGAGAAAATGGCTTTATTTAAGAATTTCAAGAAATTTTTCAGTACTGAAAGCTAAAAAAGCTGAAGGTTACAAAAGCAATCAGTCTGATCGCAGCAGTTGTAAACGCAGACTCTATAGGTTTAATAAAACTGTTTGTTTTAGGAGAGATAAATAAAAAAAAGAAAATAAAAACTAGCATAAAGAAATTTTTTTCTTAACTTATTTTAACATGGTAGTTCGCTTTTCAAAAAACAGCTTATCAATTTTTGAGGAAATTAAATGAAGAAAAACATACAAAAGTTGTCAAGAAGTATATTCAAAAACCTTTGATAGAAAAATTAGGGAGGTAAACCGAATCAATTAATAATGGTAAAGCTGCTGTAAGTAATTAGCAGCAGTAAAAGTCGAGAGCAGTAATTGTAAAAATAAAAATTACTGGTAAACAGTTTAAAAAACTTTATAATATACAAAAAAAAAGTCGGGCGCCATAATAATTTTAAAAGCAACATTCTTCCTAAATGATAGCTTTTGAAATAAAATTCTTCTTCTTTTCACTTTTGTCTCAAAATTTTCATTTAAAATGACCAAAAAACTTCATCATTCTAACACAGCATACCACTCTTATCACTGTTGATTCTACCAGTGAAAAAACACATTTCAAAGTGTCCTATAAACGTTTCAACCAATTTTAGTATCAATTATTGCTTCACTATTGGAACAGCATAATTGTCATCAATGCTGTAAAGTTAATAATGAATAAACAACTACAAACATATGCCAACATTTTAGGGCTATATAATTTCAAATCAAAGATTTATTTTTGACGTCTAGTTCAAAGCAGCACTATCAAGGCGAACAGTTTTAAATTCTGTATTACAACAACAGAAGTCGAGTAAAACTTAAATTAAAAAACGACATGAAAAACCGTAGCTCAATTGACAGTTTTTGCTCAATTTGCAAAATTCAGATTTGTTTCTTTACTTGCAGTAGAACTTGTTCTATTTGGTATATACATTAGCAAAGCTTGATTTTCCTATATTTATATCAATAGTTGTTGCTTTTTGCTATATACTGTACAAATTTAGGTAAACAGGACAACAGATTATGTTTTGTAGAACCTTCAAACATTCTTCATCATTCGGTGAAAATCCAACTCAAATTTATAAGATTTTCTTCATGGTTCAGAACTTTCAGAATTCTATCAGAATTCTTCATGGTCGTGTGATTACTTTAACAGCTCGACACCGGCATTTACTAATTCACAACAAAAGCGTCGTCCTTAGACACTCCTCTTAATAAATTTCTTTTGATTCCAGATGTTCTCAAAATAACGTTTTCATTGAAAGCATTAAGCCACTTGTTTTTGAGCTGTTGTAGAAAGTGTGTTCCTACGTTGGAGACTACTAATCAAAAAACCTTCTGTGTCCTCACATGTAATTTATCTCTGTGAAGAATTTCTAGAAGGATGTACATTCCAGTTTCATATAGCGTAATCCAATCTTTCAGCCACTTTTCCAAATTTAATGGTTTCTTCGACATTCCTTCAACCCAACGAAACTTTTAAACCCAAACAATAGTACTCTTTAAGATATTATTCTATGATACAGTTACACAATCAAATATCAGAAACTTTATTCATTAAGGCTTAACGCATAAATATTCTCCAGCTTCGATACGCCTTGATACTAGCAAAAAAAGCCTCAGACATTAACTCAGTCTTTTTCATATCCCAGCAGAATATCTCACTCAAAACTGACAAATTTCAATCGTAATCATACCGGTTCCGCTTGTGATTCAAAAGTAAAACAAAAAACTTTTTAATTACCAAAAAATCCTACTCTTTAAATTGACAGATTGCTCCATGCGACCAATCTGTAAACAACAGGTGTAAACCAAACAAGAAAGAACGCTTACAAAACAGGAATGTCATGCAATTTTACTAGACAATATTTTAATCATAATGACAGAGAAGTCCTTATTTATACAAATATGAACCATCAGCAGTACCATAAACAAAGCAGAAAACGTTATTGGCTTTGCGCACTAATCTTCATGTTTTTCCCTCGCAATTCGCGGACGTTTAGTTACGTAAATAAATCGCCGTTGGGTTGATGGTGCAGTTGTCTCTACAAAAAATTGTAATGCGTTTTTAACTGTCTCATAGCCGTATTTTTGCCTCTGACCAGTACCTTAAATATTTCAATGAGAGTGTAAAATACCTTCTTCCCAGCTATATTGTTCTGTCACTAAAGTGGTGTCGCTGTATTGTGAAGTTTCCACATCTTTTTCAAGCTTTGTGAGCTGGTTATTGTCGCTTTCAGTGACAATTTTCGCTGCCTCATTTCCACCATCAAAGTCGACCTTAGATTTTCCGTAACCATTTTTTTCTACTCGTGTTTTACTTAAACTTGAGACAGTTTTAAGATGTTGTCTTCCAGAATAGCTTTCTAAAAAGTTAAACTCTTATACAGCTTAACAGCTAAATTTCTCGAGTAAAGCAAACTCAATTTTTTTTGACAAAGCGTGACAACACTTAATTATTGGCCACAAACTAACCGTGTTGCTTGGATGTTTTTGTGAAAGCTGGCTTAGAGGAATCTGGATGTTTGATAGTAAATTCGCTGTTTGTGGTTTCGCCAATTTGTTTGCTACTAGAGCTTTCCAGTCCACCGCTGCTGAAGTTTCTGTCCGCACCGTACACTTTTTCATTCGTTGGCGATGACAAATCTACGAGGGGATATGTTTGGTCAGATGATTTCTTTTCGCTACCGTAAGCAAACGCCTGAAATTTCTAACCCGTCGCTTCGTAAACAACGTTTCAGTAATGCCGAATTCCATATACTAATTTGTTGTACGCAAGATCTGTTAAACTCAGCTTCAAGTCGTCTTTAATTTTACTCACTATTTTCGTCGATTTTTTGAAAACTAAGCATTACCTGACTAAGATCTTCCCTCTCTATTTGCTGCTTCACATTTATTATCCGTTTTACAGTTTCATCTTCATCGACCGGCCGAATGAATCTTCCTTCGTCTGGAAGATCAATGTTCTCTGCACTTCCCTGAAATTCAGCGGCATTTTAATTGATGTTCTGAAGCAGTACTCAATTCTTGCATGATTAATGCCTGTTGTTTCAAGCTGAATGTAATTTCTTGTTTTTGTAGATTTTTTGGAGCTCTGACTTACAAAAATATGTTTCTAAACTTTTGATGCTTTAAAAACGAGTTAAAAAATTTTACCGGAGATGATTCGTAGACGCTTTTTGTGAGGTCACTTTCATGCAGCAACTTGATTGTTTGTTTTGGCTGTGTGGTTACACCTGCAAAATTGCCTCCTTCTAAACTTTTACTTGTCACCTTCTCGCTTTCATGATCCTTGTCCGGAAAGGTTAGAAGATCTTTGTGACGGCTTTCGGCAATGGGTATTGCAATTTTTTCGCTCTGAAAACTGATCTACAACTCCTTTTCATTCGTGCTTTGACCAATGCTGTTTAGAAATCTAATGCTGACGTAATTTCTGCTCACGGTCTGACACCAGAATCATTACTGAGTCGAAGATGTTTAACAAACTCTGAATTATCGCCTACTTTTACTACGTTTAATTGACATAAAACTGTATCAAAGTATCAGCTACTGCAGAAATATTTTATGTTGTAACAATTTTACCACTTCTTTCTCATTTCCAATGTTTTTAAGTTCAGCTGGGCACGGACAAAATTTAACGTCTGCACCAGGCTCTCCAGGAAGGCCCTTCTCACCGCGAATTCCCGGACTTCCTGGAATACCATCCAGACCATTTACACCAGGTAATCCGTCAGATCCCGGAGCTCCATAAACATAATTTTTCTTTCCTGCAACAGTTACGCAAATTTTATATATTACACAGTTCTGTAACTGCATTTACAGCTTTTTATTCGTCGTACATGCTCTGTTTGATTCTAAAAATATCACCTCTTGGACCTTGTTGACCTGCTCCTCCAATAGGTCCAGGCGCCCCCGGAGGTCCGGGCTCTCCAACACCACCGACAGCAGGTATTCCGTCGGATCCCTTTTTTCCAGGTCTTCCAGCTGTACCGTTAAAACCCACAGGTCCTTCTGGTCCGGCTTCACCTAAAATTCTCTGCTATTTCAAAATTGACTCCAATCCTTTTTGTTGCTCTTTAAAATCTCATCAGAAGTAACCAAACAGCAGTAATAAAATTAAGTGTTTCTGACTATTTTTTTAAGGTTGCAATCAAATAACAATCAGAAGAAGCTTTGCTGCAGTAGATTTTTGCACGTTTGTTTTATTTAAAATGAGACCTTCATGACCATCAAGTCCAGAGGCACCCGGAATCCCTTTTTCCCCTCGTAATCCAGGCGCACCCTTGGTTCCAGGTGCGCCAGGAAGTCCAGCCGGTCCAGCTGGACAAATAACACATTTTTCTTGCGTGGTCAACATCATTTGGTGAGCGTCCATACCTGGTGGACCATCTGGCCCATCATCACCTTGTTCGCCGTCTTCTCCGTCGTATCCTTAAAAGCACTTAAGATTCCCACCAAAAACTTTTTGTAGATGATTTCTAGGCTTTTGTAGATTTGATCTACGTGGTGTAACTGCATACATCTAATTTCTAAAGATAAAGCAGCCTTAATAGCTAAGGTATTGAAATTTTCCGTCCACTTTTTTCTGCTTTTGAAGTTTTCATAATTTACCTGGATCTCCAGGAGGTCCAGGCTCTGTGTTGCAGGCAGCTGCTTCTCTTTTCATCCTATCATTCGTTCCCCTCAGGAGATATAATTGCATTTCTGCTGTGTCGGATAATGCCTACAACTTACAGTCAAAATCCTCGGTATCTCAAGACCACTACTGCTTATATAAATTAAAAAAAAATCATTATTAGCCCAACTCCGCAGTTATCTCAGTTCCGCCGCGTGTGAACTCTATTTTAAAAGACGGAAAAAAATTCCCACTAATCATGTAATTTCTCCTCAAATCTATCAAATTTTCAGTGCCGTCTGTTGCGTTTACCTTATATCATATTTTATTTTACTTAGCGGGACTGGATTGTAAAACTGAAAATTTGAAGACTCGGGAATTTGAAAAGAGAGGAACTTCTTGTGTTTTAGAGAAATCTAAACAGAAAACTGCCTAGTTGAAATATTATATGTTTTTATCTTCTTTCTTTTACAACTTTACTAAATGCTTCCCGTTTTCTACAACTTTTCTCCATTAACTCTATTGTCTTAAGTTTTTTATTAAAACTGGTTATCTTACCTGTAGTTTTTGCAACCTTTCGTTCACCGTAAACCTCTTTAGATCGACTTCTTTCATAAGAAATGGCAAGATGAGCAGTTGAGCAATTATACTGATTGCACTTAACAGGAATACCGTTGCTGCACTTTTTTCGTAGAATGCCATCGCCTGAACTGAACGTGAAGGTATTTTACCGAACTGTCTATAACTTCGGCGAAAAAATACAGATTTGGATTATTAAGGGACATAACTTTCTGTGGAAGTTTTTTTTGTTTTCCATTGGTCAACTGATGTGCAAAGATTTATCTTTTAACGCTACTGGCTTGATAAAGAAATTTCTTGTTAAAAAAAAGACAATTAGGAAAATTTAATTTTACAATTACATAAGGTTTAGGAACGTGATTGACGATTTGTAGATGTTTGTCCTAGATAAAAGAGCAGTTAATGCAGCAATACTGTAACAATTAATTTACAACGTAATGCAAATTTACAGATTTATATTCCCTTGTCGTCTGGAGCTCCTAGATTTCAATATTCTTTTGGGACTTCTAATCACCTATGTTTATTTACAATTTAATGCATGAAATCTGAAGTTATTGTATAAATATAAGAACCTTTTTACATACGTCTCAAAGGTCTAATTTTCTTCCTCATCTATGTTGAAGAAATTTCCCTAGAATTTATTAATCTTTTCAAACAACCAATCTTGATTCATAATAACTTAAAACTTTAAATCTGTTTGAATTTCGGTAAAAAAGTTTGAAAAAAAATTTTTGTTTTCATTCTTTCAATTCCATGCATTTTTCATTTGAACGAAACTCATCGCTTATTTCTGTTAAGGTAAAACCTCTTTTCGCACAGAAGATTTGACAACAAAACAAAGAAAAAGACTACAAAATTAGTAAGATTCGAGCACCTCCTCAACCATGCTTAGCAGCATACAAAAGTATTTAGCTAGAAAAAGAGGAAAACAAGAAATCAATGGAAAAATCATACATATTACTTGATTGAATCAGAAACTGTTAAACGTATAAAATAGAACGCATATAAAATTTTGTAGGAACAGTGAGCAAAAAGTTGACTGATAACAATGAAACTGGTCGTAAGATTTATGCGTGCTTGAGCTGCCCCAGTTAAAAATATTTGGCGATTAATTTTTGGCTTTAAATAAGGGCAATATAATTAACCCTGATTTCGACAACATCTGAATAGCGGTCAAATTTCGCATTAAAAAAACGATCTTTCATCCTACGTACTTCTTTTCTGAAACAATCACCACTTATTCACTGACCAAATTTAATGACTCCCAATACGCGTAAACCATTACGTAGAAACCTTCAATAATTGCCAAGTCCTGTTTCTCACCAAAATTAGCCACAAGTGATTCCGTAGACTTAATCGGTAAACGGAAAAACACTATTCAGGATGAAAAAACTAACAAAGATATAACCGTGCAATCGCCATTAGCCACTACCGCGCCCAAAGAAGGCATCGCAAATCCCGATGTCGCCACTCTCATCTCAAACTAAGGCGAACAACTGTTGTACGATGCGAGAGACAGATTGACCAGACATCTTACTGTACCCCTTACCCAACTCATGAGTTCTTCGAACACAAGAGCGGGCTTCTCAGACATCCACTGAATTAGTCAATTAATGTAAATGAAGCGTACCAAACATCTCAAACATTTATCCAGATTAACACAGCAAAAGAAAAAAAAAGAAGCAAACAAAACAAGAACAAGAAAAATAACTCTCACAACAGTCTATGATGTAATGCAAACAAAATTGGCAATCTTTTTTAGGTTGTAAAAATATGCATTAGTTCAAAGTGAAAACAAAAACTTATGCGATCATTCTTTTTTCTTTTGTACAATCCTGGCAGAAATGCCACATCAGAACAACATAAAAAATTTTAAAAAATCAACAACAAGAACCCAAGATAAAAAAAAAAAAAAAAAAAAAAAAAAAAAAAAAGAAGTTT
>UXUI01007780.1:0-12614 GCA_900576705.1 Enterobius vermicularis
GTAATAAAGATATTTGGTTTCTAGAGCAGTGGAAGCTTAAAGGAAAACAGGGAAGACGAAGACGATATATCAACGAGCTAAAGCATCACGGCAAAAGCAACGGCTGGCACGGCAGTAAATTCACCAAGCAACAAAAGTCACTGGCTGAGCCGCACTGAACAATCGCTTGGAGAAAAGCTTTGATATCTCTCAACCCACACAATTCTTAAAACCCTTTTTCTATGGTATTGAGCTGCAACATTGAATGAATATTCCAAATAATAGACAGCGGTGCTCAGTGTTTGCAGTAGAAAAAAGGGAATGGCATCAAAGCTGTCGAGTAGCCAGAAAACCTGAAAGATCTTCGGTGAACAAAAATATGTTGTTTGACACAATTTATGAGTTGTAAATATATCATCTGAAAATCTTATATAAATATATATATTAAGTTATTCTAGACAGAAGATCAGGGAATTTGCCGTTGACAGCCTGTTGGAAACCTAAAAAGTAATGAGCAAGTTAAATGTCATCAAAGAATCTGAACAAATTTTCTTCAATGGTTCCTTAAAACGCTTAAAAAAGTTTGAAAAAAATAACATAAAAGTGAAAAACTAAAAAGTTTAGTCCTTGAATAAAAGAAATTTAATTAATGAAATCGGTTTTAGTACCCGAAATCTAAAATGTGAAAATTAACGACAGCAAGAAGTAAATGAACAGCTGTATGTATTTCGAGATGGAGATAATTCATAGTTTTTTGAAATTATTTTAAAAAATAATTGATAGAATAAATCGTTGTAATTTGGTACGACAAAATTTAAAAAGAAAATGAAAAGAAAAACAAACAAAAAGATAAAGTTTTTGTTTTTTCGACATATTACAGCTGTTTTACTCGAAATTGAAAAACACACCTTTTCCACCTTTATTTTACCTTTACATCCAGTTCTGTTTTTACTGCTTATTTTCACAAATTGACTCTCTAAATGTTCCAAAGCTCAGTATCAGCAGCAGGCTACAATTCCATTGTCATTTCTTTTAGAATGGCAGAGGAAGTAAAAAAAAGAAGAAAGAAATGGACATGAGCAGCAGCAAAAGTCGCAAAATTTAAGAAATGTAAAAAATAACATCTTTTCCAAGTTTTAATATACACGTGTTGTTAACGGCGTGGGGAATGCAAGAGACAAAAAAAGGAATATCACCGTATTAATTGAGAGTATTCCTATCACTGGAGCTGCCGTTACTTCTTCAATAAAAGTCAATAAGAACAGAGGTTCTTGCAAATTTTTTATTTCGTTTTTTTCATATGTTCTTTGATCTAATACTATTTTAAGTTGCAGCTTTTTCCCTTCTCTTTAGCCCTCTTTTTAACTTACTAGCAGTTCCCTTAAGTTTTCTTCTTCGGCTTTCAAGAGTTTAATAAAAAGCTTATTGCATCAGTAAAGTATTAGAAAAAATTTAGCCGATTAATTCACATGTTCGCTTTTTCTATCTTCGATTTTCCTTCTTTTTTTGTTGTTAGTTACAAGTGAACTTAACAGATGCAGATGCAATATGTACGCTTTTAAAAATGAAAATGCCCATCAGTATCAAAAACAGTGATAGAAGAGGGAGTTTCAAATCCGTAGAGTGTTGTTTTCCAGAGATAGAGCAGTTGTAAAGAGAGCACGAAAGCCGTGCTGCTTTTTGATCGTTTACTGGTTCTTGCAAAATTAACCGAAGTTTGTGACCGTGAATTGATGTGGCATAAAATTGTAATATCAAATGGTCTATGCTCTTCAGCCGCTTTATCACTAACAAACGTTAACTGGTAGAAAAACGTAAATTTTACATTTCGGCTCAAAACTTTTCAGTTGTTCTCTGCCAAAAAGTGGTCGGTTATTCTTTAGATAAATGCCATCTTTTTAAAAAATCTTAAAAAAACAGGATGCCTAAAATAGTAAAAGTTGGACAAATTTTTTTTCAGTTTGAAGCCAAGTCGTACTTGATGTTAAGCGCAAATGACTTTTTTGTTTGAATAAAAAAGTTGATAAAAATACAGTAAATAATGCGAAAAAAAGGAAAAGGAAAAACTTTATTAATTATCTCAGCAACAAAAAGTCACCCTAAGAGTATGTATTTTAGAAAACGTATAAAGCAGATATAAGAACTTCTTGCAAAATAACTTTTCAGAAAGACTAGATAACACTAATTTAAAAATTTTTTTGTAAAAAGTTACTAATTTCACCGCCGATAACGACCTGCGAAAATTTTTCCAACCAAAGAGGACAAAGATAAAATAAGCACTTAAAAGTGAGATAAGTATTGCATCGGGCTTTTATTGGGCATTAATGATTTCAGAAATGCTGACAACTATTGAGGACGCAGAACGTCAATTCCTCTCGTAACAACAAACAGAAATTGCAAGACTTTGATGTTTCAGTTTTGAAGTTTTCTACCTAACGCTGCTATAGAATTTGCTAAATAAAAAATTTATGCAAAAATTTTTCAATCAACAACAGCGACCTATACTTGAAAAGAATGCTACCCAATTTTGTTCTTTATCTTGTTTCTTCGTTATCCTTTGCCCAGCTCTAGAGACGTCAAAACATAAATTTCCAGCAAAAAAGAAAGTTCTTGTTTTTCTTCACTCATTAATTTTAGCAAAAAGAGAAAAAATATAACTTAATTAGTTTCAAACACATCAATATGAAAATAAGAAGACAAATCGTCATGTCATGCATATTTGGCAATTATAACAACAGTTAAAGGTAAGCATAAAATGATATGCTTCTATGCCAAACTGATGAATTACAATGTTTTATAACATCAATAATCTGTCTCTTCAGGCCTTCAACAAAGTCTAGTTCAAAGCTAACTATTCAGAGTAGAAAACTAATTTCTAAGCTGCAAATGAAGACTCTGATTAATTCTTCTAAAGAAAGGTAGAAATGCAAAGCACCTAGCTAAACAGACAAAAGATTTCTATTGATCCTTATCGTGTCATGTAAAATATGTAACATAACGGCATAAAAAGGTGATAATCATCAGGTTGTTGTGTACAGAAGATCTGTTAAAGTAATGCTTCTTTTTTAACCCTAAGCGTAAATATTTTTTTTAATTACCCTAAACTGTTACTGAAAAGAGCTTTTTTTGTTCAACATCATGAAGTTTACGTTTTAAACCCGTCTCTGAAATTTCTAAAGGTTAGCAATTATAACTTCCCTCTCATTCGGTTAGAGGTAAGTTATTATGTTAAAGTAGGAAAAGGGCAAATAGCGCCAAAGCGATATCAACACATGCTAGGTGGCTGCCTTCTAAACGCATCGTCTGCAGATGATATGAGAAGTTCAGAACCAGAATTAAGTTCTTGAAAAACCTGCTTCAATGCTGTCCGAAAAGAGTTACAAAAAGATACAGATGAAAATCTCGTTGGGAAGAATTTGGAAGTGCCAACAAGGAGAATATTGAAAACACAGTAATGCACCCCACGTGACTGCTTCTCAAGATGTGATCACGACTATTAAAGTGGAAAAATCCTGTAAATAAACCTCCATAAACTCAAAGAAGACCAGAAGCCAGTATTTCTCAGCTTATCAAATGATGCTTTTGAGTATTAAATAAACATTTTTTTAGTCTGCACAATGTTTCCAGCAAAAAACGAACCTAAATTAACCAGAAAAAACCCGTAAAACTGGGTTGGCTGACTGATTTTTGCTTTTTCCCTTTTTTTTTTTGCAGGAAGGTGGCGGTCAGTGTTTGAGGGAACGCGCGGTAAGATTAACCAGTTTTCGTTGCATAGAATACGGCAAATAGTAACGTGATCAACACGTGTGGTAAACGGAGTAGGACAGAAAACTGAGAATATTGATCAAAATATTCTTCCTTATCCGTCGTAACCTTGTAACCTTCCTAATGTTCATTTATTCAGCCATTTAGATAATTTTTTATGAAAAAAATACTTTGAAAAGATTTCTATCAATAACACTTTTGTTAGTGTTAGAGTTTTCCTGCTTCAAAAATTTGAAAAAATGAAATTTTAAATTAATTTTTGATTAATAAAAAATTGCTTAACTTTGATTTAAACTGCTTGTTACGAAGCTACAAAACTCAAATACTTTAAGGTGTGCACAAGCAGTTTGTGTCGTAAAAGCAACATATATATAGTGATGAACTATTTCTACTGTTACCTGCCGTTTTTGAGGTAATTGATGAGTAATAACAAAAAAGCTAGAAAGTTAAAAAAAGTGTTTAGAACGATAGACCTATTTTTCAAAGTACACAAATGGTGCTCAAAAAGGTATATCCTCTTTCCCAGTAATTTTGCAAGTGTGTCTACTCTCCTTCACCTTAAAAGTAACATAGATTAAAAATTCAACGCAGCTTGTTTACCAGCGCGAGAAGCAAATAACATCTGTCGTACGAAGCGGGCAGCATGCCTTTTTACGCTTCAGAAGGACTTGTTTTTGGAATAGCAATTGTCAAGATCAAAAGAATCAGCTTCACTTTTTTGGATGATTTCCTTGAAGCGCAAAAACAATACTTCTAAATTTATTTGTTGACAATGGGCGGTCTAAGCCTGTTACTCAAATAAACATTTTAAATTAATGATTTATTTGAACCGTAACTAACCACGTATGTTTCTCTGATTCCTAAAATTCCATTGCTGTAGCTCAATGTCTTCAAGTTTTCTGAAATACTGCGAAAGGCGCAGTTATTGGAAAAATTAATTTATATAAACAAAACAGCGCCAGTGAGAGAATGGCCGTCAAAGCCAATAGCAGGACATAGCATGTAAATGAGAATAATGGTTGAAGAAGACGAAGAAAGTGCATTTTGAAGAAGCTGCAAAATTCGATAAAACCTGCATTTCAACGAATCGTCAATGTAATCCTGTATAAAGATAGTTTTAATAAACCTGAGAGTTACTTAACAAGAACGCTTAACAAAACTACAGTATCAACTTGAAAATTAAGTATCTGCTTCGAAATTGAGGTTATTAGATGACACGACGCCACACTACGCAATTATCAGGGGTAGTTGTTGTAACAATGAATATTTATTTCATCTATAAAATGACGGTAATTCTACCTAGCTCATTCAAACCAGACCTCGTAAAAGAAAACATCTCAATGATAAACCAGTTTCTTGAGCAAATGTTGGGAAAGTTTAAAACGTGTTTTGAAACCCTAGCCTAAACTGTTTAATTCTATTTTGATTGTAACTTGCTTGCGACAACTGAGCTGTTGCACTTTTTGATATGACGTTTTGAGTACTGCTGTAACTGACTGTTGGTTGCAATCTCTTGAAACCTACATATTTGTATTGATAAGGCTTACCATTTTTTCTTTTTCGTCTCATTAAAAGTGCTTCATCATTCTTCTTTGAATTCAAAAAACGAAACTGCTGCTTCTTTTTATGAATGTTGTATTATGTTTTTTTTTCGACGGTTAATATTTACGTTTTTGAGTTGCGTTCTGATGAAAGAATCGTACTTTGATAGCAGGAGTCACAGCAGTAAAGAAGAAGAAAAATGGAAGCCGGATTTACTGCCGCCTTTTCTATCTTTAGTAATACCTAATTTGTTTCACTATTAATAAAGGTTTAGAGGCTAACAACAATATATGAAAAATTTATTCGTGGCTTATCGTCACAGCTCATCTTATTGTCTTATATTTCATGTCTACTTTAGTTCCTGTTGCTGCTAGAATGCCAAAGCGATTTTTTCAACAATAATAATGTTGACTAGACAATAATCTGAATACTGTAAGTTTAACACTAAAGTAAATAGTGAAAAGGTTCCAATGTGAAATTATTTTGAGGAGCATCTTGTTGGTTGAACATTGCCAAAAAAATTATAAGGTAACGATGAAAATATAAAAAATTTTTTTCTACTGCTACATTTTCAATTCGTTAAAACATTACCTTTGGCAGCTAGATCAGATTACGAAACTCTTCTTGAACGTGATCTTTCAGCTAACAAAGTCAAAAATTCTAGTCAGCAACACAAAACATCTTTCCATCTATTATAAAAGCTGTATAAAGTCATTCGTAAAAGACAAGTTTACTTAATTTAGGTCTAGTTTAGTATGAAGATAACAGGTACACATAGCGACAAAAAGGTTTGCACTTCTAACATTTATTTGGACATTTTTACTGTCTTCCTATTTTCAGCACTTGTTTAGCATATTAAGCTGAAGTGCTGAACCTACGATCTACAGCTACCAAGCTGAAAGACTTTTACAGAGTTAGATTACAACAATGTGACAGTTATTTGTATACTGTTATCAAAGTAACAATAACACTACAGACAACTCCCGTTATTCCTTGAAAGAATTTTTTGCCACTTTACCTTATGTCTCTAAGCAAAACTTGCAAGGCAAGCATTGGCGTAAGCTCACAAACTAGTCTATAAGCTGTGGAAAAAAGGTCAATTTGACACGTTGCTCAGTCGTTTTCCTTAAAGGTACAATTCGATTTTTAAGAAACAGTATCAAAAGCAAGCATTGGTACACAGCTTACTGTACCAAAAGCCAAGCAAAGTTTGCCGGACAGAAAAAAATATTCTTCTAATGCAGAAATTTTGCTCAGAGATGGCGTCACGCTACAAACACCCATTTCTACTAGCAACGAACTGTACTGGTAAAAAATTCGCAACTTCTAATGAAAAGGGAAAAAGTTCTGCAGAACTGGCTGTTTCTTAACTGATACAAAACTAACAGTGAAAAGACGAAGAAAGTTGAATAAAGCATTCTCCTAATTCCTTGTTTTAATGCAAAAAATTCAATACCGATTATTAAGTATCAGTCGCCAGTACTGTATGACACAAAGCCTTGCCACTCTTTTAGATTTTATTGCGGTTAACTGCGCCCATTCTAAATATGCAGTTTTTTACGGTTAACATACCTTTACTTTTTACTATAAGCTTTCAATTCCAAATGCTTCATTTGCAATAATTTCAAGCTTATTCATATGTCTCTTGTTAACTTTCTAACAATTTGATGCTAAAGTTTTTTCCAAATTTTTTTTTTTGTCTCTCGACACAACTATCGGTAATGTCTAGCGTAATCTTCCAGATTCCCAGAATTGCCGTCAAAATACGCAGTCGTAAACAGCGACCGCGTATTTTGACTGCAATTCTAGGAATCCAGAACATTTAATTTTACTGAGTGTACATCCTTCCTTACACAGTCTTCATATTCTTTGACCATTTTCTGGTCTGCTAAAAAACAGCCACATAATCTTTAAACTTGCACTTATGAATCGTCCTTTGTACCTTTAAGCTTTGAAAAAGTGACGAAAAAGGGTGACATCAAAAAAGTATCAAAAAAGCAGTGCTATAAACGTGTAGATGGCTGACTAAAAAAAAAATTCGACTTTTTCTATTGCCCAGAAAAATTAAAGGAAGATTTTGGTTTACGTTAAAAGTGACGGTGTGTCTTGTAAAATCTCTATACTACATCTATTCATAATAAAATGTAACCTGTTTTTGAAAACTCTACTGCTTGCTGTTTGTTCGCTAAACCTAGTAGAAAAGAATAAAAATGTTTTCAGCAAATTTTTCTATCTTTTCTTTTAACAGCTTTCCTCTGTTCAATAGAAGAACCTTACACTTTAAGCTTTTTTCCCTTTTTTTGTAAGAAGAGTTTAATGGTTTGAACTGGAGTCTAAATTAGATCGACGAACAGCATAAAGACAACATTCGATAAAAGATTTTTTGATATTAACAAACAAATTCATCTTTGCCGTTCCGCTGCCAGCACCTACTGAAAAAGGCAGAAGCTCACCAAAGAGTCAATATCGAATAATATTATGTCATAACTCGCCGAAAAGGCAAACGATTCAAACTATCACAGATCAAAACTACCCGTTAATACAAGATATTAGTGCGTAGTTCGAAAACAGCATTGGTGAAGAATTGATCACACAATTATTAATACAGTTGAGAAAGATTTAAAAATTTTCCCGTAGCTGCTGGTCGAAGAAACTGCGCTAAAGTCACCAACTGTTGCTTTACCTGATTCACATCAATAAGCATTGTTTTTAAACCACTCGGAAATATCCTCTCCACGAGTTAGCCGCGGACCAGGTAAATCACCGTATGGTTTTTCGTTAAAACTAGCAATATCTTCTTGGGCTCGTTCTCTAACTTTTTGGTACAGACAAAAATATGCAGCTGGTTCGTAGTCCAGGTAAAATTTATGCGCAACCAGTTGTGGTCGTTGCAGAAGTGAGGGAACGTCCCCCACACCAAAGGCGCAGGAAGCAGAGACGTATTTTCCTGAAAGCCAACATTCTATTTCGGAAAGAACTGTTTAAAATTGCTATATAAACAGAGAAAGAAATAAGATTCACAAGCCGTTTCTAATAGACGTGATTTCTTAAAATAAACAGCAAAGAAGTTCCAAACCTTTACAGTTTTTCCACTGATTGGAAATCCAAGACTGATAACGAGAAATGTAGAAAGGCACAGCAGTAAGGTTTTCTGGTTTACCTTTTTGAGTCTGAAGGAATTTTTCTAGCTTTAAGAGCATATAACTTGCATCAAAACTGTACGGTGCTGGCACCACTAAAAAAAATAAATTAGAGGTTTGCGATATGGCGCAGAACAAAGTTTGAAGTCAAAATAATGCGAGAAAAGAACAATAGTAAGAACCATTTTTGTTTCCGATCAACGTAGTCCAAAAAGATTCATCTGGACAAAAGGTGCCGTTGAGGAAAGACAATAACGCCATTGCTTCTCTAGAACTGGCTAAAAATTCTGCTGTTTCTCGACTAAATGTGGCAGACAGACTAGATTTGAATAACTTTAGTTTATAAGGTGGATGCATATTCTGTAAGCATAATCGATTATGTATACTAGATTAATAGTGAAGTAAACAAATTTTTTGTAAAGTAAAAAACTTTAAACAACTTGTTTCTAAGCTTAGTACCGATTTGTTCCGTAATCGGTCGAGCTGAAAAGCTTTAACTTCACCATTAAATGAACCGTTTAGCTGCTTGAAAATTCGCACCATTTGATGGTTTGTTTTTAGTGGAAGGTCAAAACCTGTCAGATACTGCAAGTATTGATTGTTTTCAGTTTAGTTCATTTTCGTCACTGGGATTCTAGAGCACAGTCTCAAAAGAACTGCAATTTAGAAAAAGCTTTATATGCAGACTTGGTAGCTATGAGTACAAAAATGGCTGCATCTAACTGTGTAGAAGGAGCAGTGTTTACCTTAGGATAAATAGTTTTTTCGTCTAGCAAACAGCTACGCAAACCCTATCGTAAAAGCAAGATATTTTTATCCAGAAACAGACGTAATAGTGAAAATACTTAACTACCAATTGATCCAACAAATCTTACTTAAATTTCTAAAGAATTTGCTGCGTCTTCTATTTTTAACGTTCCTTGTTTTCTTATCATCTAGAAAATGAAAAACAAGACTTTTTACAGAAAGCATGTGGCAAATGTGAAAAAATACTTGATAATATTTCCATTTACTCGGCAACGATGTCAGATAGCGAAGGCAAAGGTGAACTGCCCAAATGACTGAATGACCACAATATGAGACGGCAGGAACTTCCTAACGAAAAGAGATAATCAAACGTACAGAGCAGGTGCGATATATGTTAAACACTTTTGCATCAAGCACTTGGGCTAATGGCAATTTTTTAAACTATCACAGTCTGTGTATTGAAATACTGAAATAAACCGTTTTGAAAAAGAAAAAGATTTTCTGCCAAAAAACAGTGCTTTTTGTATTAAACGATTTACCATAACATGAATATTTGGGAAACACTGAGCAAGATAGCCGACGTTTCTCTTGAAAGCTCGATCACTTTTGTTATCAATACCGATACAATACTGGTTCTGCGGTTGATAAAAAGCACTTACTGTGTAGTAGACCTGAAATGTTGTGTTCACAACTACCGTAAAAAAGTCTACTATAAAATGAAACGAAAGTGACGGTCGTGTAAATCACTTGGTCTGTCCACTTATAGACAAGCATTCCGTACGCGAGCGGGTACTTTTCTTCTTCTTCGGAAAGTGGCATAAGGTTAAATCCAAAAAAAGAGATAATTTTTTGGCATCTGAAACATTTGTAACAAATTCAGACGACAAGTACAAATCAAATATGTGAGCAGTTTTCTAATTTAAGCATGGGGCTGCCATTCCAATTCAGGTGTTTTCACTGCCCTGCTTTGTAAGTAAATTGAGTGGAAATTTCACAATAGTATGCAGTTTCAAAACCATTCAAAACCTTTCAGATTCTTTAACTTTGGCAAGAAACATTTTGTCATCCATTATTTCATAGCTCCAGTTTTGAGCACGTTTGATAATAACTTTGGAAGCGTTTAACGACGAGATCTGTTCACAGTTTAAATTGCTATAGTTTGGGATATTTTTATAACTGTTTAAATAAGTAAATTTTACATCTAGTTCCTGACTCGTCATTACTGCGTACCTGAAAACTTACACATCACAGCGTCGCAGTATGCGTCTTTTGTTATTTTTATATGAGAACCCTGCCAACAGTAAATGAATTTTTTAATTTGATAAGACACTGGATAGCAAGAAAAGATAGTTGTAAACTGAAAAAGATTGGCATTTTTTATAAGAGTGAAGAAAACTGTATTATTGTTGTAGTTTGTCTGTTAAGTTATTGATATACCTTTGCGAAGAGTCATAAAATAGTTTCAGTGGGTACACGACTAGAAAGTAGATCCCAAGACAGCATGAAACTTTAGTAATAATTTTGTATTTTCGGTGCATTTAATATCTGAAAATGTTTATGAAACCATTATAGTTTCGATGTAACAATCAAACTTATAAAACTAGTCAGGAGGAGCAGTTCGACAGCACCGATTTTTACAGAAAATTTCTGGTGGAAGAGTAAATTAGATAACGTGCTAGCTTCGTTTTAAGCCTAAATCTCAGCACAATGAATGAGATAACCTCTTTTCACTTAGAATTCGTTCAACTTGTCGTTAAAGAATAAGGAAAGCTTTTACAAGTGCAACTACAAAACAACAGCAGATGCAAGAACTGTTGACGTTAAAGAGTTCTGAAACTAATTGACAATAAAATCTGATTTTCCAACTTCAACTAGAGATTGCAACTTCTGGCACGTTAAAAATCTGGAAATTCGCATCTAAAGAGACGAATTACACTACGGTTTTATCGAGGTTCTGCTTGTAATTTAGTTCATTATAGTTTCTTCATCAGACCAGAATACAAATTTTAACCAACATTCTTTAAAAATGTAAATAACAAGAGTGAAATACAGTTAATATAATACTTACTTCTTAGCGTTAGGTTTGACTGAAAGAATTAAGTTTAGCAAGTAGTTAACAAAGGCAGCTATGCTTGAAAACAAGCGAACAGTGTTAAAAAAGGGTTACTAAACGACTGGTTTAAATCGGTTGTCTTTAAAACACTTTGTTAGAATAAATTAATATGTAAATGGAAAAAGAAACAATTGTCATAGTTGGCTTTTACGTCACAAACAGAAAGTGATAAGTGTAAGCGCAAAATGATAATGACGATGTTTAAGGTAGCATTTATAATGTAGTTGGAAATAAAAAAAAACAATCAAAGGTGGAAATTTTTTTCCATCTGACGGGTAAATAAATGTCTTACTCTTCAAAGCAGTTTCTCTCATACCAAATATATACTTAAAAAGTACTGCAAATATAGCTAAAATAAAGGAAATTTAACAAGATTCAATATTTTTTGTTTGACAAAAATAAAAGTTTTAGTTTTAGAATTGAAATACATCAAAAATTTTTTTCAATCTAAATATCAAACGTGTAATTATCGGTAAATTCAAAAAGGCTTCTAGAAGTTCAATAAATCTTCTGAACAGCTCAATTCATTTACCTTGATTGTTCTTTTCTTTTTTTCTTTTTTTTTCTTTTTTTTTTTTGATTTTAGAATTATTGAGAGATTTGTGCAACTAGTATCTCAACAAAAGTCGTACGCAAAAAAAAGTCAGCTAAATGAAGCAAAAGCTGACAAATATTTTGTAGTATCAGTCAAACAACGGTAGACAGTTCTCGACACTGATGCGGTCAAACGAGTCTGGCTTGCCAATATTAATGGTTTATTTATAATTGAATTTTTTTCTTTTTTCTCAGGAAGAATTAACAGTTTTGATAGACGAATTAGATTTTTAAATTGAAAAAATTTTGACTGTTATGTTGACTGCTTTTGTAAATGTTGTTAAAATTATTAATTGCATTCTCTGTAATTGAAAGCAAACTTTGTAAAATTAAAACGCTGATTAAAAAGTATCAAAAAGGAAAAAAAAGAAAGCGTAGTGACCCAAGAAAAAAATCAGAGTTTTTGCAACTAGTCGACTAAATGAAGAAACCATTTGAGAAAACTAACTTTAATTTAAAAATTAAAGTTTTTTTAAGTTCATCTTCTTCTTCATTGCATATACTGTTTTTGAATAATAAGCGGTTTAATGTATACTGAAATAGTGAACCGGCGGACAGTGAAGCAACAAAACGGGCAGTAATCAGCAAACATTCAAAAATTATTCTTGCATTATTCAATGTTTTTTCAGTTTAATCTTTTGGATTATTGTGTTATCGAAATTTTTTTTTCAGATATACATAAGATTTCTTTTACTCTGATTACCACTTATGCTATAACAAAAAAAAAAAAAAAA
>UXUI01007781.1:0-30235 GCA_900576705.1 Enterobius vermicularis
GCCGCTTTCTTCTTCATACTCCTCCCTTTGTATCACCACCGCTATCTCCTCTTTTTCTTCACGAACTTCTGGCTTCATCATAAACTCTGTAGTTGATGGAATTTCCTCCTTCTCCTCCACAGCCACTGCGTTTGGTTTCATTGTGAAATCGGTGACCAGCTCAGCAGCTTCTTCCACTTCTTCCTCAGCAACCTCAATAACCTGTTCTGGCTTCTTCTTCTTCTTTGGTTTTACTTTCTTCTCGATAACAGTTTCAATTCCTTCTTTTTCAGTTGGTCTCACCGAAATGGCGCTTTCTTCTTCATACTCCTCCCTTTCTATCACCACCTCTATCTCCTCTTTTTCTTCACGAACCAGCGTTGCGTGTCCTTGGAATGTGAACTCAGTTTGTAGTTCAGCCGAAGCTTCTATGGGTTGAGTTGGTTTTCCTGAAGGCACTTTCATGGAAATGATTGCAGATTCAGGTTTCCTGGGAGAGCTGAAGGCTGCCACCTCTTCATTTGCTATCCGGGACGTCACTTGAGTGGTGATGGATGTCTCAGAAAGCAGAGTGCTTTTGTCTCCAAATCTCGAATTAATTTCGACTGGTATAAATAATGCTTTTGGTATGTTTTTCTTCTTTTTCTTTTCTGCTTCTGGTGAAATTAAACTGGGAGTTTCCATCGTTGATTCTTCGGTGACAACTGTTCCTGTTTCGGGGAAAGCTGATTCATCAGTAAGAGTTTTACGATGAACTTTGCTGCTTGGCAGTTTTGCTTTTTTAGATTTTGTAATAGTCCATTCAGTTTCCTCCGAAGTTTTGCATAAAACTGAGCATTCTGCGAGTTCAGTCCCATAACTTTTGTTGAGAAGTTCCAGAGTGACTGTGATTTCAGACGACTTTGTCTTTTGTTTCTCTATTTTTTGTGGTTTCTCTTCTTCTTCTTCTTTACTGATTAGCAGTTCTGTGTGTTCACTGCGAAGTTCATTATAGTGAGAGAATGAAGCGTCCTCTGAACGTTCTTTTGCTTGAAGCTCAAAATCACCTTTCTCTTCTACGATTTGTGTTTCCACGAGTTTTTCCTAAAAAAATCCGCCGAATTTTACTCTTTTTCGTTAATTTAGTGCTACTCTTGAATTCATCTTTTTCTGTTAGCAAAATGCAAGAAGGTTTTTCGATTGTTTGTTTAATATAATCTCGTGCCGCGTGTCACATTCAGTCACTGGGGATACTTTCAAGGAGCTTTTAAAGGATAAAAAACCAAAGAAATAAGTTGTTCAAGTCTATCTCACCATACCTTTTGCTTATTTTCTGCAATTTCATGCTCTTGTTGCAACTCTTCTGAAACATAGTTGCAGTTTTAATAACAGTTACATTAAAATTCAAGTAATTTTTTGGAGAAAAAGAAAGTTCAGATTATGTTTACTCGTAATCTGACTAGGTCATACTGCTTGTACCAGAAATGGATTTTGTTTGAATTTCCCTTGTAAAGGTAAAGGTACTTGTTTTACCTGTACTTAGCTATCTCATATTACTGAAGAAGCCTTTTTTAAAAGACATGGGACAGCATGCAGTACATGTGGACAATTTGAACGAATGACACATTTAAAACACGGACCTGATGCTACATGGACATTTAAATTACAAAAACACCACGCTTCTCCAGCAATATTTATAGCCTGACATGCATATTCTGCTTCTTCTTGTGCGGTAACCCCTTCTATTATCAAGCATTCTGTTGAACCCTTACGGTCGCGATGTACATCGTACTGAAATCGATAATATTTTACTTGTATTGAAAGACAAGGTTAAGTGGAGACAAACCACTGAACAATAAATTTTGGAGATTCTTACTTTCATTCCAAGCGCATCATCTACAATTCGTTTGCCGTTTTTGTAAAAGAAGAGCTGTGGAGGTGGCAACCCAGTGGCGCATACTTTTAAGCCAACCGAGCTGCCAACAGAGACGTCTTGATCAGCCAAGACTTGTTTGAAACTTGGTGCCGTAAACTGTTTCTTTCCCTGTTGTAGATTGTTTTCTCTACTGAAAACCTGAAACGAAAGGAACGGACGACATGATGATGCATGCATTAATTTATACATACTAATTTAACTTAAAATCAATAGGGCATTCATAAAGCATCAAAAATAGTTCCAATCTACGATTTTTTTGACTGCAAAAACAATTTTCAGCAGCATTAATAACTGTTCTTGAATAGACGTTGCTTGCTCATTATCTTAGACGTCTAATTGTAGCTTTTTTAAAGTCTAAAAAATATGGCCAGTGAAACAGACATTCGCCTCTTATGTTTTTGTCTCTTTTTTTTAAATGAATTTTTCTTTGAGGTGTAAAGTAACATTACGCAAAAAAAATGCTTCGATAAAGAGAAAAATGTAAGCTAAAAATTTGTAAATTTTTGAAAGCTTGTTTATTACTCTTAATTCCTAAATAGGATTAAGGCCTTGAAGAGTGAGGAGTTTGACAGGTACTTTACTCCTGTTTCATCATCTTTTCTTCTCATTTGTAAACATTCTCTAATTTACTTTATAGGCTTCTTTTTGTTTTGGTCCCTCTTTATTTACTTACTTGAAAAAGGTCTTTTTATAACAGAAGAAAAATTATGAGTTGTCATTTGAGAAAGAGCCGGCTTGCAGTTTAAGCGAGGAATCAATAGCGAACCTTTTTCATACGGCGATATTTAGGCCTTTTTTCAGATTCTGGCTCATCATCCGTAGTTGCTTCCATGTTATCATCGCTAGCCTTCTTCCGTCGGCGCTTCACACTTCCAACGTATCCCGAATTTTCAAGGTCTGAAGCAGCTCACTAAAAACCTTGGAAAAAATGCTATTAAGGAAAAAATAATAAGCTGAAAAAAGTGCTGGCAATTTGTAGGATACTGTTCAGACCTTTATGGTTGCTCATTAATTAATTTTTATTCTGTTCTGGTCACAAAGAGAAAATAAAACGGTCTCAACCTGTTAAATCTAAAAAGAGTTCAAAAGAGCATCGATCAACCCCGTTGACATTTTCTACCAAAAGCGAGTAACAATCATCGTCTTCTACGTCGCAATTATGAACAGTCATCACAACGTTACCATCTTCATATTCCAAACTATACTTTTGTGAAGTCTCTTCGATAAAGATCTCTTTCCCATTTTTCAGCCAAATTAGTTCCGCTGGCGGGTAACCGGTAACCTTTGCAGTGAACCTGAATTTGCTTCATATGACAAAAATATAACTAAAAGGATTTATAATCTAGCAAGGAATATGTGGAATAATAACTTTGCATTCTATATGTTTTCAGTGAGTATTTGAAATTCTTCTCATCATTAGCTCTATTTCTGTGAGGTGTGATTAAACTTTGTTTTTATCTGTCATGGAATGCTTCTTGAGCTGTAATTTTCCTAAACGAGAAAGAAATAATAATGAAGACAGGGTTAATAGAGCCTTTGTAAAGTAAAAGTTTCTTCTTTAATACACTTGACATTTGTATTATTATTTAGAACCTTTGTTTACAGTGAAATTAGGCGCTTTTTTCAAACAAGAATGCTATTATAGACGGTTTTATCACAAAGCTTAAGAACGAAAAACCTTTACAAAATTTTATGCTTTTAGGCTTTCAAAACACTTTCAGAAGAAAAAATTAAAAATTCTTTATAGTTATTGCAAAAATTTTGAAATCATTGGATAATTTTTTTTAAAAACTACAAACTTTAGGAAAGTCTACGGTAATTTAAACTGATGATCTACTACCTTGCATCTGCACCAGATTTTACAGTACAATTCGACACAGGTTCAACTATGGTTGCAGGAGTTCTATGAAAGAACCCTGGGTCGTAAGCAGCAGCCAATTCATCTTCTGATGAGACCTCTGCAAGCAGTTTTAACACCTCAGTCTAAACACAAAAAGCAGCAGAATTACTTCTGCTCTACTAACTTAATTAGGTTATATATAATTTTGAACACTTAAACAATCTAAAGAATGGGGGAACAGAAAGCAAAGAAAAAATGATTAAAGAATGCTGAAGCATAAAAGAAAAGTTAGGGCTGTTTTTAGAACTGAAGCATACGTCTGGTGACAACGAAATCGACTGCAGCCGTTGCTTGGCCTTTTTCATTGGATGCAATAAACGTTATCTTCCCAGCATCGCTTATTGAAATGTTGTCGATAAGGATTACAAAACTATACAAGTACTTATCGTTTGTGACTGAGATTTGCATTCTATCATCAACCTCCATATGTTCGTCATTCATGTAAACGGATAACTAAAATAAAAAATTATTGTCAATTGCAGTATTACTACATAGGTGAGAAGTTGCAGCGCGAAGCAAAGCCATTGAAAAAATAGCTGAAAAAACAGAAGCGCTAAAACTTTGACTGCTGACCCTTCCAGACGACTGAAAAGCAAATTCATCTCTGCTTTTCTACCCTTTTTTATCTACGAAGAAATAAGACTAGTTAATTATTGATCGATTACCCGCGGTTCTGGATTCGCTATCAGCTTTAATTCTATACTAGCGAAGTTATTTTCAGTCGCAGTGATACTTCTTAAACTTTTGATGAATGTCGGTGCAATAAAGTTCTGTTTCGCTTTGCCATCACCAAAAATTTCTTTTCTTTGAGCCTTCTCTAAAATTGACAGTCATCTACTTCACTTGTAAGGTTTTTAGAAAATTTCTAGTTATGCGAATTTATGAGGAAAATATTAACCAAGTTTGATTCCAAATAGGGACGGAGCACTGGTACGATCGCTTTTGGAGCTCTTCTGCAAGCTTTTTGACGTTGATGCTTCCTGTAATTAAAGACGACGGAGTACTAAGGAAATGACGAATTTTGTCAATACTCACCATTTGAAAACCTTGTCATAATGAGATCATCATTTTTAGTAAATCCTTATAAAACATTTCCTCAAAGTAGTTCTTAACGATACTACAGAAATTTTTTAGACTGAGCTCTGAAGAATTTACCTTTGCATAATCTGCAAGATCAAATTTCAAATCCGATCTACTGCTAGTGCAGCTAGGTGCTCCCACTGTCAAAGTGCATCTCGTAGACGTTTTTGACTGCTTACGCCTTTCCTTTTCAAAGTGGTTAACTGCATGCTCAATTTCCCTTTCTTCAGCATTCAAAATAAATGTTCCAAATATATTGCTGTTATCGTTACTTTGTGAACCTTCATCCAAGCATCTGCCCTCATAAGACGCGCTGCCAGCTGATTCTGGTGGTGCTGTGCTTTCATATTTATCCTCAGATGGTAGAAGAACCATCGAAAGATTCATTTCACAAACAGATGTCTTTTCTGAAACTACTTTATCAACTTTTTCTTTTGTAGAACTATATCCCTCCAAACTTTTTGACTGAGCAGAAATGGACGGTATTGAAGCTTTCTTCAAGTCATTTCTGTTACCACTATCTTCAAAAATGTTACAGTTGGTTAGTAAAACACCTAATTTCTTTTTAGCAGCATTATTTTCACTCGTTTTTGACTCTGTGAGTGATCTGCTGTCAGCTCTGAGAGAGTTAACGGAGAGGGAAGAAGCACTATCTAACTTAATATCTGTCTGCAAAAAAAATGAGTTTTTGTCTTTTGCTTCACCCACGACGAGTTCCGGTGTCCTATTGTTTGAAAGTGGCACCGCTTCGTGGGCCTCATCCCCAGAAATTTGAGATTTGCTGAAAAGTACTCCAGTTCTTTTGAGCCAGACTTCACGTTTTTCCTCTCCTGAAACTGCACTGTCATCTAAACTTTTATCGACAGAGCTTTCTATGCTGTTTGCAACTGTAAGTGAATGATTGTTTGGTTTAGCTAAGGATGGATGCGGAGTTGATTCTTTCAGCTTCAGTGGGATGTCCTCATTTACTGAGAAGAATATTCCAGATTCTTTGCTTGTGATCCCTCGGTTAAACGGCTGGTCGACTTCTTTCTTATGATTCTTTCCAATGTCACTTTTCAGAAGGTTAGCTGTATTAAGGAATTTTGAACCTTCATTTGCTTGAAGGAGAATCTCGGAGCTTCCAAGTACTCCACAATTTTCACGAATGTAACTTTCTGTGTTTGTCCCTGTTGTACTGTTTTTGTGCAACTCCAAGCTCACTTCTACTCCGGTCCTTAACAGCGAAGTCGCAGGTTTACGATTTTGATAAAGTTGCAGTACCTCAGTCCTCTTGTCAGGCATTTCCATAAAAATCTCTTTTTCTAAGCTGCCTTCAAGGTTTTTACTTTGATGCTGCTTGCTTTTAGTTCTTTTATTCTCCATTACAACTCGCTGTGTTAAAGTTGCTTGTTTTTCTTCCTGCATTAACTCACTTTTCCCTTCCGAAATCTTTCTCTCATCAATGAATTTCACTACCTCGCTTGCCGTCAAGGAAGATATTTTGCAGGCATTCAAGTTTAACTGAGAACGCAAGGAGATCCTAACTTTTTTGCTTACTTCCTCATAAAATTTCCTTTTGAGTTTAATCCGTTTTTCTAAATCTTCTTCTCTTGGTTCCTTGACTAGTTCTATTTCATCGGTTACATTTGTTGACGTGTCAGGATGAAGTCCTCTTTTTTCTCTTAGGTTGCTTTCACCTTGGTGTGGCGTTTTATTACAAACTGGCACTAGAGTTCCTTCGGACCTCTCTCCAGCAACCTGTTTTTTTTTGTAAATAAAGACCGTTTTTCGGTTTTCTTCAAACAGCTTTTCTTTCACTAAAAATTCATTTGAATTTGCATTCTTTTTCCGGACAGTTAATTCCGCATTTACTGACAGCTCTAGTGGATTGTTTTTATAATTATCAGTCTTCTCTAATTCTGTTCTTCCTTTCCGAATGCCGATAGGTTCTGTTAGCGCCGAAGCCTCTTTTTTCAAATGCTTGGGTAACAGTTGTACAACTTCCTGCTGCGGTGCAATTCCTCGTATTGTATGGTTTTGTCCAAGCTGAGAAATAGCATTTTTACCTAGCTGTTCCCTGAGAGCGCTTTCTTTTTTTTTTTCCGTATTCATGCAAGGGGGTGCCGAAGAAGCATGTATTTCTCTGCGTTTGTCATTACAAAAATCTTTTGAAAATGACGTTTGGATTCCAGAAGGGTTGCTTTCAATATTTTTCTTTGGTGAATGATATTGCTCGGAAGAAATGATTTCAGTGGACATTTGTTGCCTAAATTTTTCACTTCCGTTGAATGGTTCTTCATTTTTACTAGACAACAGTTCTGAATTTTTGTACGCTTGAATGCCTCCACTTGTTTTGAATTCATTGTTTAATACTTTTTTATTTACCTGAGCACCGAATCTTAAAGTTTTTTGTGTTCTAATTAAAACTATTTTCATCCTCACTGTTTCTGTAGCTGCAGCAGTTGAAAGCTTGCTTGTAAACCCTTTTTCAGCAAATGCTTGAGGAACTAACGATGTAAGATCGACTTCTTCCATAGCTGAGGCCTTGTGTTTTTGTGAATTACCATCGCTTAACACCGTGTTCGAAGTAATCAGTTCAGGAGAGTGTTTCATTTTCAAAGTTGACAGCTGTGCAATTTCAATTGCCTTTTCTTTTGTTGTCTCAACTTCGTTCAAGAGGCTACTATTTTTGTTTAAAACTATATTGCAGCTGATATTGTTGATTGTCCTAGGAACAGACACAGCAGATGACTGTCCTGAAACAAACACAGGCTCCATTTCTGTCTTTGAGATTAACCTATCCTCTCCAGCATCTGCAATTTTTTGATTAAGACTGAGCGCGGACTGGACGGGTCTACTTTGCAACTGGTTGGTGTTAAGATCCAGAGGGAAAACTTTGCAACGGTCGATGCACTTCTGTGCGCTGATATGCGGTTGTTCTAATTTTATGATTCCGACCATAATATTTCCGCTTCTTCTAGTCAATTCTGTGACTTCAGATACTTCTTTTGTCTCGTGTGGGAAGTCTTCTGTTATATTTTCTTCACCAACAGATTCTCTTTCCTCAGTAAATTCTTGCATGTTGCTACCCAGTGGTTTCCTTTCATGTATTTTTAATGGCAAGGGCTTTGTAAGTTTACGTGAAACGACCATCTTCCTTGCTTTTCCTCTGTGTGAATGTTCTTCTGAGATTTTCTCATCTAAATCTATGTTATTTGTTACGAAGCTTGAAACTTAGCAAATTTCTGTTTTTAATTTTTTAATAGGTTTTTCGGTGATATCGAGTAAACGTTTCCTTGACAGTTCTTCTCGAGTTCACTTTTTTGTAAAATGTTCTACCAGCAATTGAGCTTAAAGAAGAAGAAGAAGCATTCTTACGAAGAATGGGGCCTAAGCGCTACAGGGAGCAAATGGGCTCTGAGGTTTGTTGCGAATCATTAGTGGGTTAGATAGCCGACCCTTCTGCGGATTGTTCCGCGAAGGTTATAAGGAGCTACAAGAAAACTGACACGTTTGGAAAGATAGTAAAGTTTTTTCAGTTTTTTCAACCAGGAGCCTTAGAGAGGACTCTTGGATCACTATAGAGCATCTGCAGTTGTAATCAGTTGCAAGAAAGTATAACTTACGTAATAGACAAGGTGAGTGATAAAGATATTGGCATTATTTGAGTTATGTGCGAAGGAAGAACTGTAAAATATTTCTTTATTAAAATTCTAGCAAAAGATAAGAAGTAATTCTTAAATTCTATTATAGCTTTCTATGTTACATTTTATTTAGTGCATCTTAAAAGTTTTTCTTTCTATTTTTTTTTCCATCGTACTATTTCATTTTGTAAACAATATTTTTTGTTCTTGGAATTGTATGTTTATAGCAGCTGATTACAATTACAGATGTTCCCATATTATCTAGGGCTCCTGATTTGAAAAAACTGCTATTCTATAAAACCTATTAGTTTTTTTCTTATATTGTTCCTTACAATTCTTGTACAGCTGAAATAGAACAATTTGCGGAAAGCAAGAGGAAGAGAGTGAAGAGAGGTCGGCTGCTGAGCCCACTAATAACACGGAGTCAACCAAATAGGTGACTACTGGCTCTGCGTCAAAGGCAGGTCTCTTACTCCGTAAAACTGTCAAAAGAATGTTTCCAATACACAGTTGAGAATGGCACAGGAAGAATAAAAATTAATACTTGAATACTCCTCGTTAAGCAAATCTATCGCATCTACTTCCTGGTTGATGACTCGTTGGTCCTGACTGCCTGTTGCGACAGTATTTGGCTGATCTTTCAATTCGCTATTTCTTTCAGCCTGAAAAATCATCTTAACCAGTTGTTAATTCAAAAACAGTGACGCAGTTTCTTAACTTTCTTTTTTTGGGCCCATCTACTTTAGGCGGCTACCAGTTTAATAATTTTTCTTTTATTTCAATTCTTTTTTTGTATTTCGCTTTCAGTAGACTTTCATGGTAGTTTTGCAAAGACAACCCAATGTACATTTTAGAAAAGATATTTTGTTCTTTTTGGTAAGTATTTAGCAATTTGGGGGACTTCAGGGATTCTGTGACTTCAAAAACGTTTGATTGGTCCATCATAAGGTTCTAGGACGAAAAAAAATTAGAAACAGGTTATACTGCCGTACTGGCCAAAGGCCTATGCTTTTTTCTGCAAGATATATATGTATGATTTTTTTTTAAAGATAGCGTAACTTTAAAAGCTCCTCACTTGCTCAATTAAGCATCAAACGTTGAAATTTATGACCTTTTCGCCTACTTTGCGAAATTATTATGAGGAAGGTGAGTTAGAGGAATTTTGTTTGTTCTCAGTTCAAAAATCTTCAGAGCTGGTTTCAAGAATTTGGAGCCGTCGCAGTTTTATCTGAGTCGCCGTCCTCCGTTTCTTCAGCACAAATCCCCCCTTCCCGGGACGTCAGGCAAGCAACGCCGTCAGGCCGCCACCGTAAAGCAGTTCACTTCTTCTGATGGTTCTCAGGAACAGCGTTCGTTGAAAATGTTTTTACAAAGATCTGCTATTGTTTTGACTAGTTTATGAAATTGAGCTATTTTAACATCAATGCTCAGCATGAAACTTACAACCTTGTTCGTTGAGTATTTTCCTTTCTCTTCATTTTCCTGCTTTTGAAGTTCTTCGCCAAGAATTACGATTTCTTTAATTTTTGTTGTTTTGTGGACTCCGAAATCATCATCAGTTATTCGTTTCTGCAATGCAAACAGTGGGACAGTTTTTTGAGAAATAATTTTCCGTTCCAGTTCCCTAAGTTCTGATTCTATCATCAGCTTTTCTTTGGTGGTAAAATTCTTGGAAGGAAAGGACTTGTTGTTTGACTTAAGTTCAAGCTCTTTCACAACTGTTACAAAAGGGACCTTTTTTGCTATACAAGTGTAATGAACCGATTCGAATGCCATAATAGATGTGCTTTTTACTGCTTGCATTTCTTCTGCAGCTTTATTAATATAAGTTTCAAGAAGGTCTTCGTCCAGCTCTGCAGTTATTAAAGGTATTTCCTCTGAGACTCTACCCTCTATCTGGCGCTTGACCGCAGCATTTTTAAAGTCGTCCGTGGCGCTGATTTTAGGACAAGCTGCTTTATTAGTTAATTGTGCTGGAGGCTCAGGAATTTTAGAGTCAGTCGTTTGAGTTTTCCCAGCTTCGGAGTCTTCAGCAAATTTCATCTTAAAAAGTGGGACGGTGGAGACAATCTCCCAATCAGTCTTTTTCTGATTTTCATTTAAAAAAACGGCTGTATCAGATGTAGTATTTCTGTTAATAACAAGCTGGGGTTCTACTGTTATTTCGTTCAAGTTAATTACGACCTCTGGCTTATGGTTTACAGGGAACATTTTAATTACTCCTATAGCTTTGGTCGATTCCTCTTGCAGAACTTCAATGCCAACGAAAATTTCTGCTACCATTTCTTCATTTTTTACCTTTCGGTTTCTCTTCTCCTTTACCTCATTTTGAGGAATATTGTCGTTTTCATCATTCTCCGTAAGTATTGACAGGGTTGGCTTTCCTATCCTCTTTTCTAGTATTTCTTCATTTCTAATAACTACGAAATCTTCTCCTCTTTTGTTCATATCATCCTGAAAAATCCCAAGTTCCATAGGTCGTCCAGATTTCTCATTTTCCACTACAGTGACCGGGCTGCCTACCTCGAATGTTGTGTCTCCCACCTGCTTTCTTTGAAAGCGGTTAAGATCTATAGACTTGTATAGAACTTCCTCCTTGTGGTCATATTCAGCTTCACAATGATAAAAATCTTCATTTTCCTTTTTCTTCACCTGGATACATGGAATTAACTTTTTTGCACATTCTAATTTCGCTGTAACTTTCAAAACTGTAACGGTCAAGTGGCTACTTCCGCGTAATATTTTGTGACTTGAAGTTACCTCCGTTCGGCTCTCCAGCTTTATCGCATTGTCGTGTTTACTTGGTGTGTTGCTGGTTTGCAAGGGGTTACACAGCGCTAGTATTACTTTCGTGTAGGAGTATTGAGGCTTGTAATTAGCCAAAATGATAATTTGTGTGGCGCGAGCTTTCTCCTCTCTCTTTTTTTCAATTATTACAGAGTAAACCTCGTAGGCTTTAAGATACGGAGTCATATCGCTGCATAAAGCTAAATTACGTTTATTTTTTACGGAACTTCTTTCAAAATCTGTTGGAAGTCCAGTGGAAAAAATTATCTCGGTTGCCTTCATGAGTGCCTTTGTCTGTTTTCGTTTCCCCAGTATACCAATTGCTTTTGTATCCTTGCGAATACTTTTGGTTGTTTTAGCGGGGTATCGCACGCAGATATGTACAGCTTCCGCCAAGACTTTTAGTTCTTCACCTTTTTGCGTAATTCTTTGGATGGCGACGTCAACGCTAACCTTGCCTTTTTCCAAGAGGGAAGGTGAAGATATTTTCCATAAAGTTTCTCCAATATCTTTTCCTACAGAATCACAGGGAGAAGCTACTTCTACGTTATTAGGAATTTCACACGACGGTGCCAAGACTTCAAAACAACTCGATTTCTCGAGTTCGGAACTCTTCTGCGTTATTTTTTTCTTCTTGCGCAAGCTATATGTTGCCGTAATTGGGATTTTTGCCGAATCTTGCTTAACTCCTCGCATTATTTTAATATGCTGTTCTTCCTGTCTAGGTTTATGTATGCGGAGGTCAACCGCGATATTGGTCCTTTTCGTTTGTTGGCATGGAGTCTTCTTTTCTATAAGTGTCGTCTCTTTCGGCTTTTCACAAGTATGGGGTATGAAACAAACGTTTCTGCCTACAGTGTTTTTGGACAGAGGTGCAACTGTTTTTTCTACACTGTCTAAACACTTTTTGCTTTGATTAACCGCAGTTGCAGAATCTTCTGCACCATTTCTTGAGAGGTTCAGGGTATAAGATTCATCAATTGGGTCTCTTGATCTTTGACTTTTTATTATTCTTCCAATTTTCTCTCTAGTTCTCATTGGCCAATTTATTTTTTTTCCCGCTCTAATCCCAAACTGCAAGAACTCTTCTGGGAAATAATCAACAATTTCAGTTGCTCGTTCTTTCTCTCCCTTTTTATACAAGCTAATATCATCACTGATTCTTTCCTTTTTTTTTGAGAAAGCCGGGACTGTAATGAATTCGTCGTCTTTAGCACCACTAATGTTATGTAACAAAGACACCCACTCTGTTTTTCTAGGATCATTGGGGGAAATCAGATTTCCTACCTTCTCCAGGTTTTTCGACTTCCTCACGTCTCTAACCTTTTTTCGAACGAGGACTGCCACAAAATCGTTTGTAGTCTTCTGTGTAACTTCAACTATTTCTTTTTCTTGTTTTCTGTGAAATCGTGTATCAATAGTACATTCCCGTTTCTGTATTTCCTCTCCCAAAGTGCTTCCTTTAACTACTTCAGCTTGCTTATATTCTCGTGCAGCAACTTTAGGATAATCTTCATCTTTGCCGGTGGAAACATCGGGAGACAAAACGATGTCTCTTAGTTTCACGGGTTTTGGAAATTTATATGGATTTGCAGTCATAGTAAAAGCGTCTGCATCCATTTTTAATTTCTGTTTTGTTTTAATCGTGTACCATGTTTGCTCGTATTCCATCTTCTGTATCACCTGTAACGTTCCTTCTTTCTCTCCCGTTCTGTTCACAACCAGGAATGTCATTCCTCCTGCTTCCATTGTTTCTCCATTAATAATGTTGGATGAATCAAGATAATGTTCTTGCCGTTTTACAATACCAGGGAAAAAAAATGCATTTTTTAGTCCAGAAAAACTCACTGGCCCTTCTTTTTCACCTAGTTTGTTCAGTACACTTTGCGGTTTGTTTTTTATTTGCAGTGACTTCACATAATGCCTTACACTGACACATGTGAAGTCCGCAAAAGTTCTTGAAAATTCTTCATTTTTTTCCAGTTTCTGTATTTTTAACTCACAGTTAGAATCTCTTTCTGGAATGAAGGCAGGCGGGATTATTCTTCGCGAGAATTCTTCTTTCTTCTCATTATTAACTCTTTCCACAATAAACTCAAATCTTTTTTTGTCCAAGACGTTACTCGACAATGCCACTTTCTTCCTTTCGGCGAAATCGAAATGCTCGTTTCCTTCTCCAGTCTTGGCCGGAGGTTTTGGAGCTATGTCTTCTGCTTTTTCTTTCTTATCATCTGACTGTTCCAGAAAGTTATGATTATGTTCTTCGATTGTCGTAGTCTTCTGTACACTATCAGCGGTGCTGACTTTATTAAAATCTTGATCATTATTCGTTGTTTTAGGTAAAACAGTCAAATCTTTCTTTGTTTTTTGCACTATTCCACCAGTGTAGTGCGCTTGCTCAAGCGTAACTTCTTCCAGTACTCGAAAACGTTGCTCTTTTTCCTTTCTGATCACAGTGAGACAAACGTATATTTCTTCTACCCGCTTGTTTTCTGATGGAACTGAATGTGCTAGCTTTCTCCTTTCTGCTGACACAACCTTGTCTGTGACACAGTGCTTGCATGACTTGCCTGTATTCTCAAAAGATAACTCTACTTCTGTTGATTCCATAAAGTTTGTGGTTTTATCCCTCGCTTCACTCATGTCCAGAGTTTCGGTTGGTTTTTTTGTTACTTGGTTCGTCAAAGCCATGAACTGGACATTATTGTGTTGATCATTTCGTACTTCTTGCTGCTTCCGGTCGTTCTTAGTTAATCTATTCAGTGATACAAAAATCACTTCTTGAGATTTGAGTTTTAGGTCGTGTACAGTAACTTTTCCCATATTTATTTCGTGCCAGTTTTCTTCTGGTTTCTTCATGTCAAGGTCAACGGTAATTTCGGGTCTCCAACTACGAAATTTTGCTATTTCTCCTTTTCTGGCATTATTTGCAGTTTTATTAGCAGCAACTTCAATCACGTTAAATGCATTTGGCTTTTCTAATGACTCAAGAGGTTGTTTATGCGTGTTCAAGACCTTTTTATTTTCTTCTGTTTGGACTCCAAAAATTTGACGTTGAATATTTTGTAGAAATCTTTCAACGTTCTCTGAATATTCGTTCTCCCCACTTCCATTTACCGCAGCAGAATGGTCAGTAGCGTCTGTTATTTGACCAGGAAGGGTATGAATTGTCTTCGTCAGCGTTTCAGTAATTTCCTTTTCAATAATCTTTTTCGCAGTCTCATTACTGTTGTTATTCAAGGGATTACAAGAGAATTCAACATCCGCTACTTGTGCGTCTTCCAAAAGCTTGCTTAGTTTTAATGGGTCTTTAAGTGTTTTCTTTTTCTCAGTTTTGACTCGTTCTTTTCTACCCAAAAACTTCTCTTCCTCAAGTATGAGGTCTTGCAAACTTCGGTTTTCTTCATTCCCTTCCAACGTGCTGATATCGTATTTAGCATTATCTCTTTTTCTGTTAAGCGCAGAGTGAACTAATTTCTGTGTAAGTACATTCTTCTCTATTCTTGTAATTTCCGTATTGCAGTCGCTGTCTACTTTTTTGAAGTATTCGACAAAAAAAGTCACATTTTGCAGTTTTAAGGTCTCTGGCGGCTCATCATAGTCTTTCGCTTTCTTCCGAATTTCTAATTCTGTTGGTTTGAATGATTTAAAGTTTCTCTGGCTCTGCTCAACATCTTCCTCTGCTCTATTTTCTTGGTTTTTTTGTTCTGGAACGTTGCTGGCAAGATTTTTGCCCTTTTTACTGGTCCTGCCAGAATGTAGTTTTGCCGGATTCAAATCTCTATCAGCTTTTTCCAGATTTTCCTCCTGTGTCTTTATTAACTGGCTTGATTCCTTCTGCTGAAGATTTTCTGATATCGCTTCCACTTGTTGGTCTTGTTCTAGCACAACAGCGGCAGCACCAGAGTTGCTTTTTTCTAATTGATTAATGGGCTTCTCGACTGCTTCTGTCGCACTTCGTGTTTCCAAATATTTTAAAATAAAATCCAAAGCGTATTCAGTAGCCCTTTTCCTCGAGACATCGCAAAGTACGGTTATGATAGCTGGCTCATCAGATCCCGAAATCCTGTCACTTCTGCCTAGTTTATTTGGTGTTTCCTGTTCTTTGACCATTTCTAACGTTTTCATTGAGTTATACTCCTGAAGACGCACTTTTGATCCATCACCCTCTATGCTTTTCTCCTTTTTTTCTACCGCTTTCGTAACATCTTGATCTCTCCCCTCCGCTTTTCCACTACGCTGGCCAGATACTGTTTTTGCCGTAGTGCTGGCTGTTTTTTGTCCGCTTGATTCGTCTACAGTGTTAAAAGTCTTTTTATCAGTGCTTTCAAGCGGAAATGTTGTACCTGATGAATCTGAAAGGATCGGAGGTCTTTTTGGTACTTTCAACTCATTAAACGCTTTCTTGCCGTCTTCTCCGTCACTTACCACCTCGCTCCATATTCTCGATTTTGCAGTTGCACGTTTTACTTCATTAGGAGCTTCATCTAATTTTTCCTTGTCTTTGGTGGCTTCCATTCCTTTTTTTATAGGCGGGGCTTTTTTAGCTGTAAACTGTGCTCCCCGCCAATCTGCGCGTTTGAAGAAATCATCCACTTTTTCCTTCTGCAGCGGTTTATTTAGAGAGAACATAAAAACAGCTCCATGTTTCATAACTGAAGTAGATGGAAAAACATTTTCTCCTTTCTCTAGCGGTATCTCTTTAGCTTTACCCTCTACATCGTCTTTTCTTGGCTCGCGTATTAAGTGCCAGTTTCCACTTGCGTCCTTAAACTCTTCAGTTTTAAGGACTTCATGTGATTTTCCCACATTATTGAGGACCTTCTTTCTTTTGTAGGGAGATAGCATCTTCTCAGCGGTAAGCATCGCCCGCTCGCAACCCACACTTTGGACATTCCCAACCTCCTTTGCACACTCCAGTGATTTGCTTGGTATAATTACAGCAGCAGTTTTTTCCTTGGCATTGCAATTAGGCGGCGGGACCTGTGCGGTTTTTTCTATCTTCTCTTTGATTATCACATTCGATGGTTCTTTAATTGTGCCCGGTTCTTCTAACTTTTCCTTTCTGCTAAAAACTGTCGCATTTTTTTGTTCAGACGGCAGCCTCTCGACCGTGAAAAGCAATTGCTTTTTTTCCACTTCTCTTATCACTTTATCATTTCGCCCTTTTTGTATCACTTTGTTTAATGCGATTACAGCAAAAATTTCCTTTTTTGGGATAGAAATAGACAAACTGGCATTCCCTGTTTTTTTCAGCGTCTCTTCTGTGCAATTTGTTGTCCTACTTTTTTTGTTTTTTAGTGTACGCAAGTTTTCACTTTCATTTTGTTTCACTTCGGTTTCAGTAGCTTTGTTTATTTCAACAGTTCTTGCTCCTTTGTTTTTAGATGGCTGCTTTTTGACGATAAAGATTACTTGCTGTCGCAGGAAGACTTGCATGAGCTTACATCTTTCCTCTGTTCTCGTTGGTTTATTCAAGATAACTACAACAGCAGATTCCTCGTTGACAGTTGGAACAGGACTCGTAGGAATTACTGTTTTTTGTGGTTCCTCTGCAGTTCCACCTTCTACTCGGGAATCGTCTACCGTTTTTAGTGTTTGCAAATTCGCAGCCGTAAGTCCAAGCTTTTCACATGGTTCGTCTGACCTCTCTTCATTAAAAATTATACTTTTCTTGTTCATAGGTGATCTTTTAATGTTAACAGGAGCCAGTTCCTGTATTTCATTTCCTGTAAAGTCACCCTGTTCGGTTTTCGGTAGCGTTTTATTTCCCGCAGTTACATAAGTAGTATTCATCATCAAGGGAAAAGTAGGTGGGAGTCTTGTTTTTGGCTCTTTTCTTTTCTTGTATGTCGTGTCACTTCGTATCCCGTCTAGTTCGTGAGATATGGCATCTGCACTTTCAATAGTTATACGTGACTTTTCCACTTGTCCGTTGGGGAATTTAACAGTAAGCGTCGCTTCTTGATGCTCCTTTCCTTTGATTACCTCATCTCCTTCCTCCCACAGTGGCTTATTTAGAAGGACCGTCATAGTAATTTCATTTCTCGGCGAAGAAGTGGAAAAACCGATTCTTCTAGGTTCTTTCGTCATCCATTGTATTTCTGTATCCGCCACATCCTTCTCCAGTACGATTACGCACGGACCATTGGTGGCATTCAATAGAGTTTCAAATTTGAGAGCTCTATTTGATTTCACCACATCCTTAAGAACCTTAATTCTTTTTTGTGTAACCGGCAATTTCTCAGCGATCGACAGTACATTCTGCTGTTTCGCAGATATTACAACCTCGTCTCGTTCTTCGTGGACTGGTTTATCTAGAACGATTAACGTAACAGTTTCCTTTTCTAGTTTGGAAGCGACCGGATCAAACTTTCCTGTTTTTCTTACTCTCGGTTTTGTTGTGCCGTTTGCGTCATTACTTCTTGTGCCTTCTTTTATATGCAGATTTTCAGCCGCGTTTGATAAGTCTTGTTTTTTGAGAGCTTGATGTGGTCCTGGAAAACTTGCAGGTATTATCGCTTCTCTGTGTAGAAGTTCCTGTTTTTGAATGAAAGGCAGTCGCTCCTGCTCCGCACCTCTTATGACGTTACCTGTTTCCTCTTGCAGTAGTTTATTTAGAGCAATTACGGCAGTAGTTTCTTGTGGTTTGTGAACCTGAAGACTTTCATCTGTTCTGTATGACGTCTCAAAGTTAAGGACTCTCTTTTCTTTGGTTTCATTCAGCGTGTTTTTAGCAAAAAGGACTGCTTGCTGCTGCTCCGTATCTTTTAAGGCTTCATCTTTTTGCCATTCTTGCGTTGCTTCATTTAACGCATCTGCAGCAAATCTTTCTTGTTTCCGTTCAGGAACGGGCGTGAAAGCTTTTGGTCCTTTTTCTGTCTTCACTTTTGTTTTATTACCTGCTGTATTACGTTCTGCATCACTTTTAACACTTTTGTCTAATTTTCCTGTGCCTTCAAGAAATTTCATTTCAAGCGAAATCAGCACTTTTTTAGTGATAAACAGTAAATTTTGCTGCTTAAAATCTTTTACGACTTCATCTTCCTTCGGCTCTGGTTTTCTGAAACCGATTACAGCGTTGGTTTCTTCTTTGTGAGGGGAACAAGATTGGGAAGGGTTTATTCTTTTTTCTACGCTTCTTTGTTCTTCGCCGCCTACTATGCTGTTCTTTACTCTGCCGCGTTCATTTGAGCTGGCCATTGTATTCAGTAATTCTAAAGTCATAACAGTTTCACCTGATTCTTCTGACTCTTCATGGACGCTTGACTTCTTGCCCGTGCAGGACGATTTTTTTATAAGCGTCGCATTCTGTCGGTTAACATCTTTTGCAACCTCATATTTTTGCTCTTCACCGAATGGCTTGTGCAGAGAGATAACCATACCAGTTTCATCTTCTAGTGTTGGATTGATTGGAGCAGTTTCTGTTTTCTCCTGCCTTGATGATCTTTCAGCACTGACAACTTCATTCAATTTTTCTTTATTGTTAGATATCTTCATCGTCTTCCCTGCTGCTGACAATTGTTTAGCTACAGACAGTACATGTTGCTGCTGCGAATGTTTTAAAATCACGTCTCTTTGTTCTTTCTGCACTGATTTGTTTAGAACAATTGTGGAACCAATCTGCTTTTGCGAAGCAGACGTATTTTTGGCAGCCCCGCTTGTGTTCATCTTTTGTTTCACTGTGTCCTCCGCTGTGTCGTTCTCAGTATTACCTGATGTGTGTAAATCCTTTGTAACATGTTGTTCTTCTGTCTTAAGAGCTTCATTTGACTTTTCTACCTTGGTGGGATGCCTCGGTATGGTTAGCAGTTCATCAGCGTCGGGTTTTAACTGGTGCTCTTTGACGGGGTGCGGAAATTCGCTACTTTTTTCTTTTAGTAGTCCTTTTAGAGTGGATGGAGAAAAAGGTTCTTCGTTTGATGGAAGTGCTAATTCAGCATCCTTTGTTGTTTTCACTAGATTGTCCTTTGTTCTGCTTTCTATCGTCTCACTCGTTAGTTGTTCTGGTGCGTTTGGGGTGTTAGTTGCGTCTAATAATTCTTCAATATTGGTTGATCTATTTGGTTTTCCCGCTTCATGCTGAGTACTTATGGTCTCCTCTTTCGACAGCGACTTTTTTGTGGTACGCTGTAATAGCTGTACATCTGTAGCTCGTTTGACCTTTCTTACGTGTTTTGAATACTCTTCGACAGATGTCAAGGCAAGATTTCCCATCTTATCAACTATTTTTATCTTTTTAGCTGCTGAGTCTTCTTTTTCATTGATGCAGATCGCGTAGTCGCATTCCATGTGATTATGTAAGTCAAATGACGCGATCACTGTTGCTGGTTCTATAGGTTCCACAGTTTTATCCCTTTTCTTTGCGTCTAGGAGTTTTGACTGCTTTATTTTCGTGAGTTCGGGAGTTAAGTTTACCTTACCGTCCATATCTTCTTCCAAACTTTGTTTTTCCAGTTCAAGTTTATGCTTGCTTATTTGAGTTTTAGTCTTAGTTACCTCGTCTAGTTTTAAGGTACTTCCCTTCGGAACACTTTTTACCTCTTTGTCATCGACGGTTTCTGTCTCATTGAAGATCTCTGCTTTGTTTGAAATATTAGGTGCAGAATTCACACTCTGTAGTTTATTAAAGTCTGGCGGTTCTTCAGTTTCTTCTGTTTTAGCTTCTGGTTCAAGAACTTTTTTCGTTCCGTTTATTCGTTCATCTGTAAGGAAAGTTGAGTTTTGGTCAGCATTTTTTGCGTTCGGTCGTCCTTGTTTTTTTCTCTCCGAGATGTTCGTTGCAAAGTTGGTACCGGTTTTATTTTTCTCAATTATCTGGGGTGAAGCATTTAATTTCTCTTGATTTCTTTCGGTTATGATACCTGTAACGTAGTTGACTTCTTTATTGGTCGATCTTGATTCAGTTAACCCTGCGACTACGAGAGAATTTTCGTTTTCGCCTAAGTTGCTTGAAATCTGTGCTTTTTTTGGTTGTTTTGCAGGGTGCTTATCTTCTCCACCTACTTGTATATTTTTTTCTCTTTGTCCAGCAATATTTGGTTCTGGTTCAGTAATAGTGTTCTTTTTGTGAGTGAAGTGTACTTTCTTTGTTGCGTTATTTGATGTGTTCATTAACTGATCTTGCATGTGTTCGGGAGTTCTTAAGTTATGCAATACTTGTGTTGCTTTTTTTGGCTTTTCAAAGGTTTCACTGGTATTATTTTTGTTTTTTTGAATAGGAAGGGATGGGATTGATTTTGCAGATCTTTCTAAGTCTTCTTGTTCTCTAATAACTTCTTTAGCGACTTCATTTCTTCTGTTGCTTATAGACTTAGATGACGGAGTTGATTCTATTAGCTCTGCACAGTCCTTCTGCTTGCTCATGTTACCTGCTGTGTTTAATAGATGTTTGGAGGCTGCTTCAGGTCTTGTTGAATGCTGTTTACTTATGTTTGCGATGTCCCTTGTACTTACTTGACTATTTGCTTCCTGTGTGAGGATGTCGGCAGCGGTTTGTTTTTGAGGGGCAAACGGTGGGGTAGATTTTACTTCGTTTGTAGCTTCTTTTTCCTCAGCTGCATGGTGCTGATTGTTTACTCCAATTGTGATTATTTCTGATGATTCGGCGTTAGTAGAGGTAAAGATTTCATTTGGCTTATCAGATTTTGCACCTTCAATTTTTGATAGTGATGTTTCTGAGTATTTTATTTTTTTATTGCTTTCGACGCTCTCGTGTGGAACAGCTTTTGAAGCTCTCATACGGTTTTGCATTTCTTCAGTTTCATAAAGGCTTGCTTTGTTTGACTGTTCTCTTTCCTGTTGTGAGGAAGAATAAGATGTTTCACCCACCTTTCCTGACTGCTCTTGTCTTTCGTCGTGAACTTTAGCGATTACTGTGTTTCCCGGTGTCATAATTGCATTAGAAGTTTCTACTTTGGCTGGTTTCGCGAGTTCTACTTGTCCGTCCAGTTTCTGTAATTTTTTCGCAATTTGTAATTCATTCTTAGTCGTTTCTTTAATATATGTGGAGCAAAGTGTAAAATTTTTTAGGCCCTCATCCATAATTTTTTCTTTTTGTTTTTTTGCGTCTGACTGGATGCACAGTTCTCTGCTTGCTTCCTCTATTTGAATATTTCGTCTTGGTTTAACTTCTTTTACATTTTTTTCCTTCTTGGTTTCTGCTGTAAATGTTAAGGGTGAGTCTTCTTGTTTCTCAGCCGATGTTTGGTTGCATGTAACATCACTGATTAATTTTTCGTTCGTCTTAGGTGTTTTTGCATTATTTGTGGCTTCAGTCACGTTATTTTGTATTTGTTCCAGATTGGATTTGAAATTTTTAGTTTTTATTAAAACTTTTGTTTTTTTCAGTTCTAATTCTTCCTCGACAGTTTTCTGCGTGGTATGGTCATGGTCACTGCTTATTTCTTGTGCGACAGAGGAGTTTAATTTTTCTTCTGCGTTTTGGCTTTGTAGCAGGTTCTTATAGTCTGGCGTAGTGAAGTCGATGGGTTCGTTTTTGTCGCGTATTATTGGGTGGAGTAACGTTGCTTTCCCTCTATTTCCTGACATCAAAGACTCGTGTTTTTTGCAGCTCTTATATGTGGTCTTTAGAATCGTGCCGTCATTTGGAAGTTTTTTTGCGTTGCTTTGTTCCAGGTTCATTGAGATAGGTGTTGCGGAAGAGTTGTTTTCTTCAGAGATCAAATCCTGATAGTGTAGAGTTGTTCTGGAGAGCCCTTCGGCGCTGTTAATTTTATCTCGCCGGATATTTTCATTCTGCATGGGTCTGTTTTCGTCATCGGCCGATTTTGCTGTATAAAATGGTTTATCCTCTTTCCTTTTTTTTACCGTTTGTTTCTTGGTTTCTGCCTGTTCATGTCCTTCAGGATTACTTTCGGAAGGGGACTTTTGATTGTTGTTTTTTGAAATCGGAGCTTCTTTTTCTGAAGGCATTTCCATTGCGACCACAGTCCGTTTTTCGATTAAAAGTGATTCGTTTGGATAATCAGGTGCTTTGCTCTTCACCTGTACGGGTTTTGAAATTACATCAGCGCCTTTTGGTAGGGAAAATTTAGAATGTTGAGTACGTTGTGATGTCTCATTACTCCCTTCTTTCAAATTTTGCGGGTGATTTTCGAGAAGGTAGAGTTTAGCTTTTCCTTCCTTTTGTTCTGCTGAGGAGGGAGGTGTAAGTTGTTGTTTGGGAAGTGATTTTTTAGTTAGCGTTTGTTTAGTGATGCTGGAGATTGGCTTATGTTGATTTATTTCGTCGTTTTTTTCACCGTTCGATTCCAACAAGTTTTCTACAATATGTGATATGGAAACTAGTTTTTCAGTCATTCTTCGTTCTTTATTCTTTAAGTAATTCTTGTCGTGTTTTTCTTTTTTCGATATTTTATCGACTGACGATTTAGTCGTGTCATCTTTTACGGTCGCTATTAATGGCAAAATTGCTTCTGCTGCCGTTTTTTCAAGGCTATTTAAATTGCCTGGAAAATTCTTAGGAGGAAGCATTGTTTGTTGCGATTGGGTCAGATAACTTGTTTGCTGGTGTTCTGGGCGTTTTTCCGTGAAAGAAGGTCCAGGTATTGGTGGTTTTGTGATTTGTTCTGCTTGAGTACACGTTGGCTTTAACTGCTGCTCTTTTTGCGGCATTGCGGTATGGTTTGTTTTTTCTGTCTGGATCTTGTTCCAGCTTGATGTCATACGTTTTTCTGCTAATGGAGTTTCATTTTCTTTGTCCGCTGGTCCATTTAGGTTTCCGACTGTGTCACAAAGTTCGGCTGCATTTGGTTGACTTAAACTAAGCTTCAGATTTAGTTGTTGTTCCGCTTCCTCTTGATTTTCCTGTTGGAGCGAGGAGTTGAAAAGTGTTTGGTTAGTTCCGTGATGGTTCGAAGTTTGAGGCTTGGTTCTAGCATATTTCTGCTCTAAGCTTTCTGTGGTAGGTTCCCCGTCTGTTGAAGTGGTGCGATTTTGGCGAATTTGTTTTCGCCTTACCAACAGTATTTCGCTGGTGTGTGTGGGACGGTCAATGTCTGTTTGTTCGGGGGATGTGACATTGAAAGGAAGCATATGGATCGGAGGTGATGGAGGTCCATTACTGACTAACTCTAGCTCTTTTGGCTTTTCATTAGGTTGCTGTTCAGCGGTGCTCACTGAACTTAACTGATTCTTGTAGTTTTTCTGTTCGCATTTATCCATTACAAGGTTTTTCGGAATCTGTGAAATAAATTTACTTATTTTTTTCGTAGCGGGTTTTTTTTTTTAAATAGCATTTATCTTCTCTACGGCATATTTTTCTTATTTTTTCTAATTGTTTGAGTTGTTTCAATTAATTTGTACTCCTTGTTGCGTTGTGTCTTTTTGGTAACTTTCGATCTCGATTTTATAACAACTTATTGCAAACACTCTGCGAGCTAACAGAAAGATTTCAAGTGATGATGTTCTTTTACGGTATTAATACCTCAATTTTGCGGTTTTGTCTCTTAATGGAAATAACGTCTCACTTACCTCCAAACTTGCCGTAATCAGGTATGCCATAGGTGGTTGGTGCCTTGGGCTTACGATGACGAGCTCCGCTTCCAAGTCGTCACTTCTTTTGCAAGAAAAGCTTTCGGTGAACGTAATTTCAGATTTTATCCTGCAACAGCTGTCTAATTCTTTTTCAGTTTGGTTAGAGTTGAATTTTGTTATCGCACTATCTTTTGAAGTAATGTGCATTTTAGGGGCAGTGTGCGAAATGATTTTCATTGAGTGAGGTGTCAAAATTTTCGCTTTGATACATGCTTTTTTTTGCTTTGCTTGTGAAGTGTTCATCTCCTCGGGAAGTTTTTGAAACAGGAAGGTTTGTTGGGCGGTTTTTAAGATCATGGGATTATTTTCTTTAATTTCTCTCTCTTCAGCATCATCGCCCTGACTGTCAAAGGTATTTTTGAAGCTTGTTCTCTGTGGTTTCTGGGAAGGGAAGCTTTTCCTTATTTTTTTCTTTTCACATTTCTCAGGAGGGTTTTTTCCTGGAGCGGATATAAACCTGTCTTTTTGCTCAGAAGTAATTAGTTTTTGATCGCTTTGTGGCTCTTTTGTTTTTGTTTCTTCGGGCTTAATTTCTTTTATTTCTGAGAGTGTTTTCATAAAGTATTCTTCAACAGTATTTTTTTCTGGCGCTCTTATTGCGTTTGTAGTCTCGGTAGTAGGCAACTGAGCGCCTGTCATTTCTGGTTCTTTGGAGGGAAACATGAAAAAGATAAGTTCTGTTAGATCATTGACGGTACAAGAGTTTACGACGTCGTTTACATATTGGTTTGAGCCATCTTTTTGAACATCTGGAGAAATACCGCTTTTTACAGCAATTCGCTTGTTAGCTTTATCGTTGAAGGAGTGAGGGATGTTTTTTTGAGCGGGGGGTTGATTTATTTCTGGTGTAACATGAAGTGTTCCGTATTTAGGCTCACTTTTTTGGCTAGGTTGTTGAGCGCTTTTTGTCAGCTTCGGATGACCTTCGTTATTTTTTTTTGAAACTATATCATCGTTTTCTCCGACTGAAGCCATTGTTTGGGAGAATACTTCTTTTTGCTTTCCGCTGCTTTTCAGTTCCTTTATGTGGGGCCGTTGTACTTCTGTAATTTGTTTTTCTGCAGCTGGGGGAGATGATGGTTCGGATGAGGCTCGCCAAGAAACTTGCTTTTTGGAAGTTCTTTGAGCATCTAAATGAGATATTGTTTCTGCGACAGGAATTTGGTTTTTAGTAGAGATCTTGTTTTTGTATTTTTGATTACACGTTGTCTCCTTATCTGTCTCCTGTAAAAACTGCTCTTTCGACTGGTTGACCGATATCTCCCCAGCGTGAAATTCGTACAGTTCTAATTGATTTCTTTGGCTCATTTCAGGTAGTGTTTCTGTTTTCTCTCCAACTTGCAGTTTGGAAAATGCCGTGACTTCCTGTGTGGGCAATTTATTTTTTTGAGCGTCCAGTATGGAAAGCATTTCTTCTCTTTTTTCATTCTGGGTGCTTTTTGTTTCTGTCGATAGCTTTTTGCTATTTGTTGTTGAAAATTCCTTTTCGTCTTCCAATTTTTCTTCTACATTGTGACTTGTTGTGGAGTTGGGTTCCTTTAAAACTTTTTGTATGTCACTGCTAATAATGTTATTATTGGTTTGAAATGGCTCCGCTGTGCTGTCGAATTTTCTCTGCTTTAGCAGTGAGAATCTGTTTTTTTTGAGAGTTGTCTGGTTTTTTGTCGGTGCGTCATTTGCTTGACGCCTGGTAAAGTCTGCCGTTTGGCCTTCTTCGTTGGCAATGTTCAGTGCGCGAGTATTGTTTTTTCCTTCTCCACTTGCTGTTGATAAATGATTCGATTCCTGCACAAAATGAGAGTTAGGTGGGTCATTGGCGGACTCTTTTTTCAGGTGATCTTTACCTGCCAGCTTAATCAGATATGTTTCTCTGGGAATAGGAAATGGTATGTGGTTTCGTGAAATATAAACGTCGTTGCCTTCTGATGATTCATTATTTCCAGGTTTTCCGCTTTTATCTGCCTTTAAACCCTGACTAAGTTCACCGCTAACACTGTTTTTCATTCCTGTTGTTTCTGGAATTGCTTTTTTGTCCTGGTGTTCGTTGTTCGTTTCGCCGTTTGAAATGGTCATTGCCTCTCGGTTTATGTTTTTCGCACGTTCTTCGTATTTGTTTGTGGGTGATCCACTCTTAGCCGCTTCTACAGTTGACTTCGCTACACTATTTTTTTTGCTATAACCACCTTTCTCCCTACTTTTCTTTAGTAACTGTTTTCCGTTGTTGCTCTGGTTGTCTTCTTGAGGTACTTGTTGCACTTTGTTCAGCTCCCTGATTCTAGGAATTTCCAGGGCGTCGAGGAAGTTGATTGCGCGCATTCTGCTGGAATTTCCAAAGTGTGCCTCAGTTTGGTGTTCTCCTCTACAAGCAGTTTTGTCATTTTCTTTTAACATAAATGACTGAGGAAATCTGTTATGTTTTGCAGTTCCTTCATCCCTTTCCGATGCTTCGCCATTTTTTTCCTGACTCTGCAAATAAACTAGTGTCTGCGGGACAGCTGCAACTTGGAATGATGAAGTTATTTCAGTAAAACACGATTTTTCCTCGTCATACTTTGATTCTGTTTTCTTTTTGTAATTATCTTGTGTTGGTTTACACGCTTCCAACTGCTCTTCAGAAAATATGTCTCTCTTATCTGAATGAGTTCGGGCTGAACGTCCAGCATTAGAATATGGCTCTCCCTGCTTTCGATACTCGTTGCAGGCCAAATTGACGTCTCTTGTCTCTACCCTTGTCTTTGAGTGTTCTGCTTTGAGCAAACCACTTTCGCCAGATTTATCGAAGTTATTAGTGGCGTGATCCATGTAATTCTGTTTTAAGTTTCGGGTTACTGAATAAGTTGCTTTTCTCATTTCTTCCCCTCTGTTACAGATTTCTGTATCAGGACACTCAAGAATTATTTCCTTTTTTTGAGACTCATCCGAGTAAAAATTGGGAGCAGGTTGTAATAAATCATTTGAAGTGTAATGCGAGAAATTTTGTGACGGCACAGCTTTTTTTACACTCTTCTGTAATTTATGCTGAACCTTTTGTCCTTCTTTTGGTCCAGAAGAATTCATCAGCTCATATTCTGCTTCTACGGGCTTGTACTTTCTAATGATCTTTTGACTTTTGGGGTCTTCTTTAGTCGCAGAGGCAGTTTCAGATTTTTTTTCAATCCTTGCAGCTTTTGCAGTAGTTTTCGTCAAAGTCTTGGGTGGGACAAATGGCGAGCCCTTTTTTATGAAACTGTTAGAGGGAGTTATATGGTTTGGTATGGTTTTTATTTCAGTTTGTCTTTTTTGTCTATTATCACTGGATTTTAAATCGAAAGATAGATTTTCCTGAGTTTCGTTTGAGCTGGTTGTTATAGTGTTTTTGCTTTGCTGACTGGATTTCATATTCTTAGAAGCAATTGCTGACACGGACTGTTGCATAGAACAGAGATATTTTGTCCGTGCGCTTAATAAAGTGTCTTGGGTAGTAGCAGTACACTGCTCGTTAATATCTTTTTCTTCATAGGTTTCCTCAATTTCTTTACTTGTTTGAGAGGCCAATTCATCAGTCGAGGCGTAGCATTCTTCAGAAAAAATTGCGCGTGTTTCATTTTGCTTTTTTAGAGAACTTGGATCTCTGAAAGTTTCTAGGAATCTGTAAAGGTTTGCTTCAAAAATTTCCTTGAGTTTCAACAACAATCAAGGCAGAATTTTTTTTGGTTTGGCAGGTTAGAGACGTGAATTTGTCATGCAGAGTTAAACACGGGAAATGTTTTTCGCTTTTTGTCACTAAGCAGTTCTTCTGCATTAGCATGAATACACTTAAGCCAATTATTGATGGTTCCATTTAAGCTGTTATATTTGAGAAAATCAGATTTTTAGCGTGCAAAGCCCGGGGAAAACTAAGATCATACCGTTTACATGCATTTGGGTAGATTGTGCAGTTGTTTTCTCCTAGTGCGCCTTGTTCTCTGGAGTTGTAAACCTTAATTTTTTGTATGTCAGCGACTGGAATCTTTCTGGAGAGCACCAATTTCTCGTTGGGAGAGATTTGTATGGGAATATTTGTAATTTATAACTATGACTAGTTCCTTCCAATGTCTCTATGTGAGGGTTTTTTTCGGCTAGTATACGTATAATCAGTCAGAAATGGTTTTCAGAAGAAAAAGTAAGGGCAAACTTTTTATTTGGGTTTTTAGCTTATTTATTGGAGGTTCTGGTGGTTCAGTGGACGTTTCCCAACAGATCGTAAAATTAATGCCCATGCATTCCGCTCACTGCCTTTGAGTTGAGCTTAGCGGTAGTCAACTTTGTTGTCAAGTCGAGACGTGTGAGCTAGTTGTTCCGATCAGCGAACCGTCATGCATGTTGATGGCCATTTGAAATTGTTCAGTAGAAGGGTTTTTTATGCTCGTCGTTTTCAAATCCCAAAACACATGTAAAAAAAATCAAGGGCTGTGTTAAGTACAGTCATGCACGAGTCATTAGTATCGAAATATGTTGTCGCTATCACAGTTAGGTTCCAAAAAACGTTGGTATTTGATATCATATCTTAAGTTGCCACATTATTTTGGAGGTTATTATTTTTGCTGGGGTCAATCCTCATTTTATTTTCTGTTAACTATAGTTTTATGAAGGCCAAAAGCGCATTTGGGGTTTACTGTTTAAAATATTGTTTCATACATACCTCTCTTCTTCCTTCGTTTTTTTAATATATCCATTCTCTGCCGGTTTCAGCCACTGAGGATTTTTTTCGGGTGGAACTGACGGCCTAAAGGTAAACTTGGTTGTTAAAGTGAATGAGAAAATTTGTTAGTTTATTTTTTTTGTTTTGCATAGCTGAGCAGTATCTATACGGATAGAGGAGGGCTAGAAGAGCAACTTTTTTGAAAGGAATTGTTGATGGTGGTTTGTTTTAAATTCCAGACGATGTACACAGAAATTTTTCAGGAATCCATGTGAGGTTCTTTCCTATTATAATCGTGATATCTGGAAGTTTTAATGAAAGTGGATTTGAGAGGTTGGTGTGAACTTACTGATGGCGTTTTTTTGTTGCTCCATTTGTTTCATCGCCTAAATATTGCGAATTCTCTGACTTTTGACTTCCATCCTTAGAGAGGTCTGAAAAAATCTGTGTAATTCCCAGCCATTTAGAGTGTTATTTCAAACGTCAGCTGGATAAGAATTTTTGCGTATCCCAGTTGACTGTGTCGAGTTGTGTCTGTTGGAATGTCGGATCAATATATATCTGACTTACCATTGTGCAGTAAAAGTTTGAAATTCGATTTACCGTTACCAGTGCAGTTTTCATCAGCTTGTTTTCATCTGCTGTTGGTCTTTTATGAATAAAATAAAATGGTTCACATATACATACACAGATGAATAATGTATATACATTTATGTGTGCATGCAAGTATAGATGAAACACAGTCATGCGAGAAGGAAAGGACGGGAGAGGCATGCAATACAGTAGTGACGTTGATCCAAAAAAAAAAAAAAAATGTGCTTACCTGATCGGATTTAGGTACAAGCAGTATGGCAAAGTCTTTTTGAAAAACAGAAAAAAAAATGACTTACTGTTGTCCTTGGGTTTAGGTAGTGAAGTAGCTGAAATACCAGTGGATTAAAATTGTTTGTAACGCTTGTCATTTGTGGAACATATGAACTATTTTATTGCTACAATACAGTAAAATTTTCAATGAGAGGGAAAGAAGTATATGTATGTGATATATAAAAAGATTCATATACATGTAAGGTCGCGTATGCTGCAGAAATGGCGGAGTTTGAGGATATCATTGCGGTAATGAGTCAGTGATTGCAGGTCTGTGAGAGTTACGATTTGAACTCTGCTAGCGCATTCTGTAAAAGCTGCTGGATGCGAGGAAGGACTTTGATTAGCGCTGGAGATGTGAAATTTCGTTTCGCATGGCTGAGTTGTTGGAGAACGTCAAAAGTATTTGGCAATGAGGCTTTGGAATTTAGATCTGAATACTTTTCGAGGTTCTGTTAGGGGATTCTTCGAAGATAACGAAAGGAGACGTGAGGTGGTGGGAGTGTAGTACAGCTTCTTCCGTTTTTTTTTTTGTCTTTGTTGGACTGTGCTTTTGTATTTTTATGGAGGAGACGGGGAAAATCCCTATTGTTACTGCTGATTTAAGTTCTGGCGGCACTGTTGATTGGGGAAGATACTATCGCGTTTTTAGAATACATTGGTTTTGCAGTGACTATGAGTTAAAAAAGCTCAATTTTTTTAAGACACGTGGTAAACCACTGAAAATGTTAGGGGACTTATGGGACGAGACCGTAAGAATGACTATTTGAGAAGATTCATGAATTTGAAAGGTTGACTAGGGATCTAAAATTTTTCAATTTTTCCTTTGCCCATTCTCGAGATCACTGTCTTTTATGGATTGGGGG
>UXUI01007783.1:11806-22546 GCA_900576705.1 Enterobius vermicularis
TGACGTCCATTATTAGCAAAATCAAATTCGTATCTTATAGAAAGCACACCTGTTCAGATCAATTGTACTAAATTTATGTACTCACTAAGGCATCGATAACAGTAACAAACAACAAATTTGCCTGCCAACTCCTCAGAAACCATCTTTGATTTTTGTTTTCTTTTTTTTTGTGTTACAACTATAATGATTTTTTAATTTTTTATTGGAATAAAGCAACAGATGTTGTATACGCTTCAGTGTCTGCTTATGTCTACTGGAATTCTTTCATATGTATTTTTTTATTTTTTTCTTTTTTCATCAAAAGGTCGTAGAATCTGAATTGTTATTATTATTACTATTATTATTATTACTATTATTATTATTATTGTTATTGTTATTATTATTATTATTATGCTTACTTGTTGATAGATAAAAAGTCTAACACTCAATAGCAGAAGTACTTTTCATCTTTAGGTTTTTGTTGATTTCAAAGGTATTTGGTGTCAAAATTCTGCCAAAATAAATTTGCAACAATTTCTTAATATTTTTTTTTTTTTTTTTGGTTTATGAAAAAAAGTGAGCAAAATTTTTAACAATTTGCCGTTTGAAATGTTGTTTTGTTTGGTCGTGCAAACTTGAACGGGCAGCCAAGAATGAGAAAAAAAAAGGAAAAGTCAACTGACAAAAATCAACAATAGAACGAATAGAGACAAACTTCCGTATTTGCTTCTTAAAATCTAGAAAAAAAACATTGAAAACTGTGAGTCCTTTTTTTTTTTCTCTCACGTTCAGAAGTTATCTTTGTCAATGTTTAAAAAAAATGAGAAAAAATGAACAAAAAAAAAAGACTCATTAATTTGAATGGGGATAGAAGTTTCTTTCATAAAAACAAAATTATTAGTTTAAGTTGACACTATTTGGTTTGAGAAGTGGAAGGGATTAAGAGACTTTATAGAAGAGAGGAACGAGGGGAAAGGCATAAGGGGGGGGAGGGGGGGGGGAGAAAAAAACCTAACAAATTTCCGATCTATTCGACTGATCTTTTTTCGTGATTTCTTTTTTTTTTTTTCGAATAAGTAGAACAAGTTTGTTATCAGAAAGATTTAGATTGATCTAACTTCTGTTTTTTTCATTCTTTTTGATTTGTTCAAAAGACTTATTTTCACCTGAAAAAAAAAAAAAAAAGAACCACGCTGTGGTTGTGTACAGTGGAATCAAATGTTCAAAAAAATTTTTTTTACAACAGTAGCATTGTACTAAGATTGTTATTATTATCAAAAACGAAGAAAGAAAGAAAAAGGCAGTAAATGTGTGCGTTATCTGTTTTGAATTGCATTCTCTTTTAACAAATAATTTTGTAGACATTGCAATTAAAATTTTTTTTTTTTTTCTTTCAAAAATGTCCAAAAAAATTGTTATTTTCACTGAGTCTTTCGTTTTTTTTTTCTTTGTTTTTTAAAAAAAACTATAAGGAAGCAAGACGGGAGTTTTTTTTTTATTTCTGTTTACTTACCGGCATTTTTTTCTTTTTTAATGCCTTCTTTTTAGGTAGCTTCAGATGGGCTCAGATTTCAAAATAATAAAAAAAAAAGGAAGAAAGGATTACTATTTTTTTTTTTTTGATTTACTTTATTTTATATGGACATATAAGTTTTCGTTTTGCAAAAAAAACAGGAAAAAAAATGGAGGGGAAAAGTCATCAAAAAAAAACTTTTCATGGTAGACTTAAAAGAGCGAAGATCTTTTTGCGGTTTGGAAAACGGATTTTGTGGAGTCGTCGATTGTTGACACGAAAGCTTCAACCAAATTGAGGTCTTTCAGTTATTCTTTTATGATTTCGGGACTGTTGCGCCTCTAATCTCATTGGTATACACAGAAAGAAAGAATAGCACAAAGAAAGAGGGGGAAAAAAAGAGCAAAAGTAAAAGTCGGGTGTTCAGTGGTTTTAAAGCGAAGGTTTCTGAATGTTGTTAGAGGTTTTTAATGTTTGGTACTTGGCTTGTATGGGGTTAATAAAACGGTGAACACTGCTGAACAACAGTTGGATAAATTGCTGATTGGGTTGTTATAGATTGTTATAATTCAACAACTGCAAAGAGTACCACAAATCAAGTGTTTTTTTTTTTCGAATAAATGCTTAGAAAGAACAAGAACAACACTTCTATTCCTTCTTTTTACAGACTGATATGTTAAAAAATTATTATTTATTAGAAAGTTTTTTTTTGGCTCGTCTTTTGTTCAGTTCATTTGTTATTTGACAGAAGAATAGCACAGCAAAGAGCAGCAGCAACGGAAGGACAATACAGTTGGTCAAATGCATGTATTTTTTTTTTTGCCATTGTTGACTTCACCGCAAAAGGAGCACCGGTAAAACGGTTTATAAACTATTGTTCTTTTCTTTTTTTTTTTTTTTTTTCTTGTTTCGGTCATAGTTATTTGTTATTATTTGTTGTTGAAGAAGTATAAAATTATTGTAAATGTGAACAGTAATTATTTATAATTATTAACATGGAAATAGTCAATTTTTGTACATAAAAGATAAAGGAAAAAGTGAAAAAGATTTAGCTATAGTGAAGACAATTCACTTTCTTGTCAATTCAAAATTAATCGCAGAAAAAATATGGTGCTTCTTCTGAGCGTGTTTTTTTTTTTTTCTTGTACTTGCGCTTATATTTTTATACATTTTTTGCACATACAGAGGCAAAAAAAAAACTTTTTTTTCTTGGAAATTAAAAAATTTTACAAGAAAGAATTGGACACTGAAGACTAAGAGACAGCACTATGGCCTTTGTGTTAGCCTTGGCAGTTAACCATTGTTGTTTGCTGTACCGTGTGGTTGGGGACAGACATATTTTAATATTTCTTCATTGAATACAATCAAATTTGCAGGCAATTTCTTTTTTTTTTTTTTTTATTGTTGTTGCTGTCCGTCAATAATTTGAACAATTTTACCTCTTTTCCATTCATTCAACTAAATTATTATTGCTGTTGTTTTATTAGCTTCAATTATTAAGAATGGCACTTTTATAGTTTGAAAAAAAAAAAAAGGAGCAGGGCGAATAATCGCTATTATCCATGAAGCGATAAGGAAAACAGAAAAAAAAAATAAAGAAGAAAAACTTAGAATATCTTTCTGTAAATCTTTTTTACAAGGAAAAAAAAATTTTTTTTAATGTTCTCGTTTATTTTGTTCTCTTCTTCTTAATTTTCTATAGGAAAAATTAAAAAAATGTTGTTTTTTTTTTTTTTTTTGAAATTAAGTTTTAATAATTAGGACAGCAGATTAGCTGTTAGATAAGACTTGGTTCTAGTTTCTTCTCTTTTTTTATGCAGAATAGTTCCTTCTTTCTGCTGGAGGTTACAGATACAATATCTATGTTCACCTGCATTTCCAACAATTTATTGTTTGGGGATTGTTATCATGAGGAAAATTATAGGAATAGTCTGGTAAAGAAAGGATTGAACGTTAAACTGCGAGGTAGATTTGTCTGTTTTAATATATGGGATAATAAATTGATATTTAGATAAGGTTTTTTTTCATTCAGCTAATAAGCTGCAAACGTTTTTGACGTCATTTTATCTTAAGCCTTGTAAGCATATTAACAACGAATTGCTTGGTAACGAAGCCAAAATATTGTTCCTACAGTCGCTCAGTTAATTAATAATTATTGTCACAAACGAAGTTTGTAGCAAGCAACAGTGATTGACAGGCATCTTCGACGGATTCTCTTGACCAATTTAATTACTTTTAGTAAGAACAGGCTCAAAAAAAATTTTTTTTTTTGCTTTATAATCGCCACTGTCACCATCACCGTCATCGTCATTACTTGAGACTATAAGGAAATTTTCGAGTTACCTTCCGTCTGCCTTTTTGGACTAATCGGTTTTAAACGGAAGAAAGGGGACAAAGAGAAGAAAAAAAACAACCAACCTGAAACTTGATTGAACTGATTCAGAATATCCAGCTTAAACACTGATTCATTTGGCTCCGCAACGGATCAACAAAAAAAAAAAAAAAATGTTTTCTTTAAAAAATGCATCAAATGGCAATTTTATTTCCAATTATTATTCCTAGTATTATTGCACCGGAACACTCAGATATAGGCGTATAGCGGAAACCAATAAGTAATTTGGCGTTATTAGTGAGAAAAATGACGAAGAGAGTAAGGTGAAAGTGGTGATTAACATCAAAGTGTTACTAACGACGGTACAAACTGCTGACTGTTATAAATATGTCATAGTTCCTTCCTCTTTTTTTTTTTTTTTCTATTTGCTTTATGCATTTCTGCTACTTTTATTTCTTTTATCTCAGGTTCCGTCTACCTGACCAGACCCAAAACGGAGCCATATTATGTGAAAGACGGTGGAGTTGGTCCGGTGCTGGAGTGTAGTTTTGCTGCAGAATACTTGAATCGGACTCGATATGAGCCAAGTTGGACGGCGGTGATCGGTGAACTTCCAAAGTTGGAATTTTTGTGTTGCTATTGATCTTAAAACGAATGTAAAGCTTATTTGGCCATAACACTATATCTCAGTGCACTCTTTTTTTTGTTAAAGAGCAGCAATGAGTTGTAATTTATTACAGTTAGTTACGTTTGCAGAAGAAAAGTGTTTTTAATAATACGAGCTTTTAGATTTTGATTGTACACTCGTGCATTATATTTTAGGTGGGAAAAAATATCTTTTTTGTTTATATTTAGTGTAGTGTATCTTAATAAGGAAGTAGTTTACATATCAATAATCAAATTTACGATTCTTGTTTTTTGGGTGGTATTCCCAATTATGTACATAATCTTTAACTTTTTTTCCTTTTTTTCTTCTGTCTATCGTTTTTCAAAGTTTAGAATGGATGCAAAGAGAAATACGTGAAAAAATAATACATAACCATGTGCATATTTTTAGACACATAACAAGAAACGACATCAATTTCGTTCGAGATGCATATGAGTTGATGCAGAACGATGCACGATACAGCTTACGGTTAAAAACTGTAAGTTATCGAAAGAATAATGGAAAATATTACTGCACGATCCTCGATAAAGAAAATGGAAGTCAAGAAACTGCTTCAGCCAACGTAGTAGTTTTAGGCTAGTTGTTTCTCTAGTTCATTTCGCTCACATTTTTGCGTAAAAAGAAATAGCGAAAAAGAACTGATACAAATGGCCAGACGATTGAACTGGCTAACCTTGTGGAAGCAGATTCATTCATCTCTTTGTCTCAATGAATAGTACTCTACGTAAGGTATCCCCGATGACGTAACTAGTGCCTTTTTTAATCAAAGAGCAAAATGCGGTTATAAATACGCGCATATCTACAGTTTCTCAAGAAATATTGAGCAAAATTTTTTTTTCTCACTCTACGGAAATCAGGTTGAAACTCAATCAATTAAGTACTTTTTTTGCCACACTATTATATGGCAACAAAGTGTTGAAGGATTGTATGAGTGATTGTGCCTCTGGTGCAACTATCGGTAAACCGGTGACAATCAAAGGCACTTATACAGGGTTAAGGGTTATCAGTCGATTAGAAATTAAATAGATCTAATGTGCAGGCAGTTGGTTGATTACTGAGGTGGATGTTACAAATAGGACAACTAATGTATGCTGCCACTAAAAACCAAGGTTACGACGTCGTTAACAGTTCGTTGTTTTTCGTTGTAGTTCTCAATATCGCTTCTCTTTAGGCCCCTTAAAATATTTTTCCTAGTTTTTTTGATAATATCTTTGGCGCATTATCGTAGTCCTAAATCAACTGATAGGTTACGTGCATATTATTTCAACGTTATGTATCACTTCATCAAATTTGAATCTGGGGAATCAAATTTTTCGTCCCATTATTTCTTGTTTCTCTGTATTTGATGTTAAGTGATGTTAATTTGTGAGGCCAGAAGAATATTACATTTAAATTGTAAAAACAACAAGTCAGAGGAGTGTCTGCAGAAACAAGAAAAGAAGGCATCAGCAGAATTATCGGTATGGGATGGTCATTAAATATCGTGAAGCAAAAGATAATTGTTGGTGTTGAAGTTTAAGCACTCATAAACAAATAATTAATTTTCATAAAAATGCTTTCTGGTATAAATCATATAAAAAAACCTCATGCTTGTAACCGAGCTTATTTGCAATAAATCAAATAGCCGCTCCTTCAAATGTTAGTTTACTACTTTAGTTCAACATAGATGCGGTTTCTTATTAATTTTCAAGCAATCTGCTAATGAACTACTTCCATATTCGTTTTTCTTTTTTTTTTGATTGATTATTATAGTCTTCTTAAACACGAAAATGAAACAAAGCGGCTTAAGATACTGGATTGATCATCCTCATTATGCTCCAATTAATCAGCTGGCTTCCAAAGCCTATCCTTAGCAGTTGATTTATTCAGTAGAAGACGCTAATTACTGCATAGAGGATGATGGCAGATGTAGAATATTTAAGCACATATTTGACAAAGCTGCTCAAAAAAAACATTTGTCTTTGCTAAAAACACAGCTCAGTTTCGTAATCATTAAGCATGCCACATTAAAAAAAGCGACCTATCCGTCCATTGCGGTTGTTATTTTATCGGTTTGCCCGGTTCATGCGAACTGCTTGACGTTTTCTTAGGAGCTAGCAATAATTTGAAATTTTTTACAATTTTTGAAAAATAATTTATACACGTGCTTTAACTCAGTTTCTTTCTCTACTTATTTATTTATTGCAGTACAAAACCGTCACACAGTTATCTAAGAAATATCAAACAAAAACACGGTTTGTCTAATATAGCACAGAATAAACGGGGTTTCAAATTTAATTTTATAGAGCATTTTATAGAACAAACATCTGATTCATTTTTTATTTTTTGCTTTTACTATTTTAGTTTTAAGTTGTAAAATAAATGAAAAAATTTGCTAAATAGTTTTTGATTTAGGGGGAATTTTATTTTTAAGTTTTTCTTGTAAGTAAATAATTGTATTCCAGAAATTTAGCTTGTTACTCCTGCTTAAAAATTTTTTTAAAAAAAATTGTGGAACATCTTTAAACAGATCGACGAGGTATGAGTAATTGTGAAGGAATAGGAGCCGGAAATTCTTATATTTCTGCCTTGCAGTGAAGAAAATAGTTGGTTACTGAAAAAATTACTAATTTATTTGAACCATTATTATAACTTTCTGATGGTCCAGTTCTTTAAACAACTTTTAACAGTCTCCTACTCTTTGCTAGCCATAGTTTTGATGTGCCAGCCAGTTTATACGATTAGCTACATTCTAGATTTTAGAATCTAAAATGAACTTGATTTTTGACAATGTGTATAAGGCACAGAAGAGCACATTTTCATGGTAAAACTGTTTTAGTAGCTCCTGAAAGGCCTGAAATTTCAAAGGAGCCAGAAGGACATGTGGTGGAGGGCGAATTTATTAGTATTGAGTGTGAATCGAATTCCGGTAACCCACCTCCAACTTTCACGTGGAGGTTCAGTAACAACACCGAAGTACCTAAAGAGTGGTTTCAAGTAAAACCAGCAACTCCATCTAATTCCGTTTCAAGTTCTATTCTTCAGTAAGCATTGTTACTTTAGATCACTTATTCAAAATTATGGACTAAATAAAATACTTCTGATTCAAGTTTCGATTTCTCTCATTTTATACTGTTGTTAGGTGGCGGGCAAGTTTTTTTGATAATGGGGCGTCGTTAACATGTGAGGTGTGGAACAAGGCGTTACCTGTTGGACAGCACTACGACGCTACTTCGAAGGCTCTTAATGTGAACTTTTTCAAAAATTTTTGTTCTCTTTTTTACAAAATTATTAGTATTATTTAGGATGTAGTACGAACGCTTCTAATGTGTTTATTGAATTAATTTTCTACTTTTCAGGTCTTTTATAGACCTCGAGTAAAGGTCGGGCCTGTGAGGGAGTACAATGTTGAGGAAGGTGAAAGGACTGAAGTAACTTGTACAGCAGATGGTAATCCAGAACCCACAAAGTTTGAATGGAATAGCGTAAATACAGGTGGGGTACAGTTGGTGCAAACAGCTAAATTTAGAGATTGAATGAACCATTTAATGTTTATTTGTGCTGCAATTCAAATTGTTTTTTTCTCTATTTCAGGCGAACGACATGAAACAGCAATATGGAGATTTGCTGCCGAAAAACGACATTCTGGCGAACTTAGGTGTAAAGCTACAAACCGTGTTGATAGTGGTTATAACACATTAAATTTAAATGTGCTTTATCGTCCTACAGTGACAGTTCAAGTAACTATCAGAAATTCTGACATCAAGTTTAACAAGTTTTACGCGCAGATTTTGTAGATATGTGTGTTATAACTGTGATGGTTTAGGAGTTGTTTACCCCAGCTGAGGGGGAAACGATAACCTTGAAATGTACCGCCGACTCTAATCCAGCACCAGATATAGTTTATTGGCAAATGCCAAATGGCGCTAGACACAATGATTCTCATCTAATTCTAAATTCTGTCGTACGGTAACTGATACTTTCTGTTGCAGGGTTTAAAAAAAATTTTAAATTTAAGAAGTTCGAAAGTTAAGAGGGCTAATTTTTGCTACTTTTTTACGATGGAGACTTTGCCACTGTTGATATGCTTTGGTTTATTACTTTAAGACAGCTGCAGTTTTTGGTAATTAAAAAAGGGACAGTGAACGAAGTTTGGAGAAAGTGGAATTTGATTTGGGATGGGAAGAAGAAAAATAAAATATTTGAGTACTGGCAAATAAATGGAGAATATGGAACTGGTTTTTGGCAAAATTAATCAGTGATAGCCCAGAATAGTAATCTCTGGTCTTTTTTGTTTCACTTTTTTTGAAAGATTTTTGTTGATGCTTCTATGGAGTTTTTCGCTAATAGTTGGGTAGGAAACAAGTTTCTGATTTTTTCTAAGATTACATGATTTCTTTACAGATCAGATTCGGGAAATTATACTTGTGTCGCTATGAATACAATGACAGTTTACGGCCATCCACCGAAGAATTACACCCGAACAGGCACCGGAATTTCGGTTGTTGACGTTAGTTACCTTTATTCAAATATTTCATACACTTTTGTTGTCAAGTTTCCAGCTTCATCAGGAGAGAAAAAATAGGAAAAGTTTTATTAGCACTGGAAGGTGTTGAAATTACAAATTTGCTTAGGTACGCTCAAAACCTGGAAAAGCAACAATTCGGTCTTCTGAACCCACCGTTGTTATTGGTTCTCGTGTGACGCTTACTTGCGAAGTTTCCGACATTGGAAGCCCAAAAGCACAATACCGATGGTCTTCTCGTACCGAAGATGATACATTTCGCGGCATTGAACAGGCGTCGGATTCTATAGTTATTGAACATGCGACTTTAAACAATAGTGGAGATTATTACTGCACACCGTTCAACAGTATTGGAGATGGCGGTGAAGCTCGCTTTTTGCTTGAGGTTTGAATATGCAAAATATTTTATTTGGATGGTCGATTTGAGAAGAACAGTTTAATTTCAAGCAGCAATAAGCTTTTTCAAATTCTTCTTGCTTATCCAGGTGATAGAGCCTCCGAAATTTACCACTACACTTCCGGGAAGCAAGATTTTGAAAAATGAAAATGCTGTTTTGTACTGCGAAGCTGAAGGTTATCCTGCTCCCGAAATTCGTTGGTTGAAGAATGGCTACGATATCACCGATTCCAACGATTCCCACTGGACAATTGTGAGCGAACGGCATGATGAAAGGTTTATTCTTTTTTGGGCTAAACTAAAAAGTATTCAACTAAATAGAAGATTTTTCGAAGACAAAAGTTCTAGGTGCTAAATCAGTATTTGCAGTTGTCCAATTGGCAATTACTGCGCAATCCCAGTCGCATCACAGCTTCGATTCGTCGAGCCTTTAAAGTGGAGTGATAAAGGAATTTATGAGTGCTTTGCTAAAAACGGCATTGAAAAGTTGTCAGCGCAAACGTCGTCAAGAATTAGTGTTTTTCATAACCCAGTAATTCTCAACGAACGGTATCCAAATGAAAGTCTCGCAGCAGCAGATAGTTCCAGCAATGTAAGTTCCAAAAAAATTATTAGTGTTATTTAAAATTTGAAAAATTAGTTTGAAATCTACGATTCTGATTCGATTGGTTTAGGCACGTATTGTATGTCAAGTTTCTGCAAATCCCGCTCCTAGAATTGAATGGGTAAAAGGTTCCAGTGAAGTTCACAGCGGCAATAGTCGTTATACAATAAATACTATGGCACTCATTGGCAAAGTGGATGAATTTGAATCAGTTTTAGAAATACACGATTTAGTTGAATCAGATTATGGCCCATACACTTGTCGAGCTATAGGTGACACCGGAGTTAAAGTGGAAGTTGTCATTAACTTGCAGCAGAAATGTTAGAATTTTATCCAGATTAAAAATTATATGTTTACAGCCTATTTTTTTCCTCCTTCCAGACAGTTAATCTTTTTTCTACTTTCTCCGTTTAGCGCGACCTCAGTCACCAAGGAATGCTCGAGTAATTCTGGCAGCATCTGGCTGGCTACTAATCGGATGGCAGTCAGGATTTGATGGTGGAGAAGAACAGAAATTTCAGCTGGAATATCGTAAAACAAATCCTTGGAAAGACGTTCCTGATGGAGCTGATCCCGTAACATTTTACATCAACGGCGGAAATGCTTCATCTGTTGTTATTTACGGCGTGAGTTCTTAAGGAACTATGTAGGACTTTATAGGGGCTTTTGTAATAGGAAAACCGCTGCTATTTTTGGTGGTTTATAGCAACAGCGTGCCATTCATCATTTTTTTTTTTTTTTTTT